>JAALXK010000278.1:0-111876 GCA_012977745.1 Fusarium anguioides | reverse complement strand
GTTGGAAGGAGCAAAGTTCCGGTTAGATTTGATGCATATAAGATTGGGGGAGCAATTGTAACCGAAGCTGCATAGCCGGCTCAACAGTGTGGTGCCTTAGTATTAGCCTGATCAACATTTTCGTGACGATCATCAAATTGAATGTTCGAATGCGAGTCAGAATTGCTGACTGAAATATCATTGACTCGATCGATATCCCCCTGCCATTCAGTAAGATCACAACCTAGCACTCAACATCGAAACAATGTTGAATGGCGGTTACACTTGAATACTTCATTGTCGATTCCAATAGTTCTTGTATCTATGTTTTTATCTAGCCCGTCCATTATTTGCTGATGTTCTTCTTCCTCCGTTAGACAATGGTGGGATATATGGCAGCGAGATTCGCTTTGCCGACCTTATCTCTGTATTCAGCGCTTTCCACATTTCCCAAATGGTTGCCCTTCGAGCTGGCAACATACTGTATTGTAAACTATACAAATTCTTACGGTTGATAGGCGGGACAAACTTGCCCGTAAGCAAGCAGAAAAAGACTTTGGGCGACAGGTAGTGTTTACGAATGCGATTCGCCATCTGAAAGTACTGATTAAACATGATCCGGAATGTCAAAGGGATCGACTGATGATCTCAAGTTAGTGTTTCTGCTTTGCATGTGAACAAATGAAGATACGGACCTTGAGGTAGATAACCGATGTTGGCGGTAACCCAGCACTGTTATTTGATTTGTCGTGACAATAGTCATGGCTATCCCGAAGCTCGAATCGAATGCCGCCCGGAAGTCTCCTTGGGTCTTTGATCCTCAACATGAGTGCAAACAACGGAAAGTGGTTTAGACATGAAAGAAGGGTATCAAATCCAGCCTTCAGAGAAATGATAGCCATCCTTGCAATGGCGAAGTTGAGGTAGAAGACGGCAACGGTCGGCAGAAGGAAAAACAGAAGGGTGAAGAGGATAGTGCCGACGAGGAGTTGATCTAAATCGTAGTCGCATGAATCGATACGATTGCGAAGAACATTGTGTTTCTTGCCACGGAAAAGATGGAAGAGGGATTGAAGAATCGTGAGTTGCCAGTGGTATATCCGCCCAGATGCTAGGTAGAACGAATATATATGGATTGTCAATGTGGAAAGCATGTCTGAGAACATTGCAATTGGCATGCTGGCCCCAGCAAAGGAGGAGAATCCTATGAACCACACCATCTGGGGCAAAGCTGGCGTCAAAGTCTCAATGCAACCTATAATCATTAGGCAAGTTATGGATGAATGCGTTTTCAATACTTACTGGACCAGTAATCGATGACCCAGAGGAACAAATCCCCCAAAAAGGCTGCCAATTCACCATTGAGCTTCAAACCAGCTGGCCAGCCCATCAACCATGAAATGCTGCTTTGAAGTGCATCCACCGTGTAGGTCTTGAGCAAGTCCCCAATCTGCTCCGCAACCCAGTCTGCATTCTCAATAATATATGAACCCAGGGCAATACCGATGATGACATCATTGGCAACGAGCCATAAGCTGTTATAAAATCGAATATAGTCTGGGTGACTAGTTGTGACACTGCCCCAGTTGTTCTTCCGTCGTCGCAGTGTCATGTACTGCATCGGCCAATAGCAAAACTGTTGCAGTCGTATCTCAACTTGCTGTGCTGTAGCCGATATATCCTTCAGAGCCGCATACCCAGGCTTAGCCCGAAATTCAAGCAATAAGAGTAGCATCTCTGCCACGACACGGTGTCCCATAAGAACGAGAACAAAAGCCTTACGTATAGTAGGGAAAAGATAGAGCGTAAACCACGTCCACAACTGGAGGATGACATAGTTTCGCATAGTTGATGCTGTCTCAACAACCCTCTCAGACACACTAAGGCTGCGTCGAGGTCTTGATCCCAGCCTTCCCACGTTCTTCTGCAGTGTCTTCTCGAGCTCCCAAGACCAGTTTATTTGGTTGATGATTTTAGGCAGGGCTCTATCGCGCGCAGATGGGACTCGCTTGGAGATGGTATGCTGTTTTAGCTTCTCAACTAGCTTGCGCTTTTCTTCTTTCTTTTGACGTTCTCGGGTTTCTTGTTCTCCCTCTGACACCGTCGTATCACCCAACAGTGAGCCATCATGACCGAGTGCCAGAGCAATTGGATTCAGTGATACATATTGCATGCCCTGAGGTTGGGGTCGATCGTAGAGGATGAGTTGCACACTGACGGCCTTGGCGCATGTTATCTTTGGTTCTCTGGGATTCGAGCTCGTTGTCGCACAGAACCAAGAAGGGTCTGCGGCAGCTGTGTCGGTAGCATTTGAAAGACCAAGGACATGCATAGAGCCATGGCCGCACATATCGGTGATCTGGCTGGTCGGGTGAAGCTCGCTGCGAAAAAAGGTACCAGCCTTGAGATGGAACTCAGTATTTCGTGCCTTAGAACCGTTAGCATACCCCTAAAGTTATCTCGCAATGCGCCAAACCAACATCGACATCTTCAAGGATGGCTACAACAAATACATCCAGTATAGAGTTGCGCCATCCCACCACGACCCCAGGACGATCGGACTTGCGAATGTCCGTCGGCCAGAAGACTCTCATCAGGCCATCATGCTCTACCATGACAAGCAACTATGTCGGCCAGGATGATAGTCTTAAAAAGAGCCGCGTCTCCTTAGTTGTTCCCTTGCAGATACACCCGCTCCTGTTCTTCTTGGATGCTGAACACATCTCGTTAGCCCTTGTCAGCGGCTTCGAATGTTGCTATCGAGCGTACCAGATTCGTTTCTTTTCTGGCTAGTAAGACGGTGGGGGCGCAAATGGCGAGGAAGAGGACGGACAATGCAGCGAAAGCTTTCGTTGCGCGCGTCTATATCGAATTGTATGTCAGCCCTACATATAGTCTGCGCTTGAAAGGAGGGGCGCAGGAAGCTCACAACAACACCGTTTTCCCAGGCGAAGATGGCAAGTTCATAGAGTCGAGTGACGAGATCCCAACGGGCAGTGATGTAGCCAGCGACGAATATGCCGAGGGTCAGAATGGAAAAGGGGTGCATAGAAGCGCTATTCCTCGTGGCAGTACATGCCGTCCTGTGGTGAAAGCTCAGAAGAGATAGGTAGATACGGATAGAGTCGATGCCAAGCTGTCGTAAGTGGGTTTGCTGGCGGGACGAAGCGAAGGTTGACCGTAGGTTGGTTTACGAACAAGTCGAAAATGTACTCTTCGACACTGAAAAGGGTTAGTGATCTCGGCACCACAACTCATAAAATGGAAACTCAAGTCAAGTCCCAGGGTCCAAGGAATTGCCAGCTCAATGCAGAAAGATTGAGTTGATTGGTTCCCCTTGCGCGCGTTGTCCTGTCCAAAGTTGTAACCGGCAGTGGGCCACCCATCAATTCAAGATCACGTGGAGGCGGTTCCATTCCGCACTTTAGATGGTGATGATGATAGTAGGTACCTAGCAGGCAGGGAGCAACATAGAGGTCATGATGTTCAAGAAGGGAAATGATACATGCTTGAAAAAAAAAGAGTGTAGACATATGATTTGGAGTAGTGAGAATGTACAAGAATTAAGCGTATCTCAAGCTCTTATTCGCCCGAGGCCTGAAAACACCACCGTCTTCTGGATCACTGGAACGCCTTGCCTGCCATCTTGTGATATATATATCCTTATTCTAAAAGCCATGTTAGAATCTCGCAGCATATTTGTATATGAGGGAGGATAACAAACTTTTCGTTCCTAGATGTTTCAAATCGTTCTCTTTGTTTTCTTCTCGAGCCTCTTCAACCAGCTTGTCAACACCTCGATCCTTTAGAGCGCCCTGTTGCGGGCTGTGAGCGCTAAGAACCATACGAATTTTGACAAAGCTCACCTTGATGCAGTTTTGATATTCTTTGAACATATCTGCACATTCTTTGTTGTCCTTTTCCTGACCTCGAAGGTATTCTAGATCTCGTTAGTCGAGTGTCACCATCATGTTTAGAAGACATACTCTCGCTGTACCATTTTAAGAAGCACGTATCATACCGCCTAGAAATGTGAGCGAGATGTAGCTTAACATCTCAAATTTGACCTGAACATACTCCTTAACTTCGTTGCACTCTGGCGCTAGTGAAGCTGACATTGTGAATCGATTATGCTAATGATGTAAGATGACTGAAGCAATGAGAAATCTAGCATGAGTGCCTTGGTGTTAAAGGCAGCGCTACTGGGCACCTCATGCTCCACCACCTACGGTTGCTAACAGGCAAACCTTGGCTTATATAGAGACTTCTTATTGAGGCTTTTCAAGCTTTCAATCAATTTGAAGAAATGGTAGTACAGCTGACATCTTAATAATAAACCATTGTATTCTTCTCACCATAGAGAAGCATTGACAATTCTATTGTGTCCATGGAAGTGTAACAAGTTCAAAGGAGAGGAATGGAGTCTTTATGAGAAGAACAAGCTACCATTGGTCGAAGCTCCTCCCGCCGGATATAAACCCCCACAAAAACACCCTAGCTCATTCGGCCTGTCGCGTCTGAACGCGACTCAAACCGAACACCACTCACTCACTCGACCTGCCCTCATAAAGTACTTCAAACTATCAAATGCTCTCTATTTTATCAATCTCAACAAAGATTTCCCCAACTTCTGATAACATCACCGAGTGATCTCAACCATGACGCCTTCAGATGATGAAATCGAGAAGGTATTACTTAACACCACTTACCAAGTCTATCAAGCTTCCCCAGACGAAACCTCAGTGAACAAAGTTCGTAAACAGGCCGAAGAGAATCTCGGTCTTGAGGAAGGATTCCTATTGAGTGATGAGTGGAAGCAGAAGAGCAAAAATCTGATCAAAGAGCGAGCAGTACGTTTTACTGGCAGTTACTATTTCATTTCACGAGCTTACACGAGATATAGGAGAAACTCATGGAAGGCTGGGTTCCAGATAACAAGAATGGATCTGATTCGGATGGAGAGGATGAGAAAACTGCTGGCGTGAAACGGTCTTCTCCAGATGCCGAATCTCCAGAACCAAAGCCCAAGCGTCAGAAGCGCGCACCAAAAGCAAAAGCAAAGCCAAACCCAAAGAAAGCTTCCAAGAAGGTGGAAGATTCTGATCTCGAATCCGATATCGAATCTAAGCCCAGTGAATCAAGCGAGCTCAGCGAATTGAGTGAATTCAGCGAAGAGGAGAAACCACAGAAGAAGCGGAACCGGGTAGTGCCAAAGAAGGCTGCACCAAAACGAAAGTCCAAGACAGCTGAATCCGATGAAAATGATGAAAACGAGGGTCTTGACTCGGATGCCGAAGCACCCGCAGAGAAAGACGATGAGGCTGAGAATGGCGAGCCAACTGGTAGCAAGACAGCTAACCCAGCAAAACCACAAAACTCAGACGAAGAGGAAAATGCATCTAAACAAGACGAGAACAAGCCAGCCGTTGACGAGGAAGAAGAATATTCAGATGTCATCGATGAGCCGGTGAAGCCCAAGCGCAAGAAGAAGGAAAAGAAGGAGGCGGGGAGCAAACCAGCAAAGGCACCCAAGGCTACTACGAAGAAGGCCACTTCGCCTGGTGACCCCAATACCGAGGAGATCAAACGGCTGCAGGGTCAACTTACGAAATGCGGTGTTCGAAAACTTTGGCACAATGAACTGAAGAAGCACGGCGATGATGCCAAAGCAAAGATTCGACACCTTAGAAAGATGCTTGCCGACATTGGAATGGACGGCCGCTTCTCGGAAGCAAAGGCTCGTGAAATCAAGGAGAGACGGGAACTTCTGGCTGAAGTCGAATCTGCACAGGAGATGAGTGCCCTCTGGGGCGTAGAAGGACGCGGTCGTGCAAGTCGAAGTAAGAGCAAGAGCGCCAAGATCGTTGAGAGCGGTGGTAGTGACGCCGAGGAGAACGATGGTGATGAGAATGATGACGACGAAGAGGATACGTATGCCGCCAGACGCAAGAGAGCGAGGGCGGATCTGGCATTCTTGGGCGACGAAGACAGTGACTCCGACTAAGATCTTATGTATGTAGCATTCTATTTTTATGACTCCTGTCCAAAGCTCGGCGGTGTGTAATTTAGGGACAACGGGACCCGTCACGAGAAAATTTGTACAACACTGGGTTATGAGGAACGGCAATGGTTTTATTTCACTTTCCAATTGTCTCACAATAGCTAGGCGTTAAGAAATAGTCATTATCCAACTCATGTTCATTACTTTTAGACAACTTTCCAATTTAGTCGGACCAGGCCTTGTACACAGTTCTAGCGCCATATGTATCGCCCTTCTTGAGGAGAACCTGGTTCTTCCACTCAGGTACATTGGCAGCGTTGACGTAACGAGCAGGCTCACAGCAGAAACCAGCACGAGCCCCGCGAGCAGGCAGACCGTTGACAGCGGGCACGTTGATACCAGAACCGGTGTAGATCTGGAAAGTAGGTTCAGTGCTGTAGACCTCGAGGTTAACACCGGAGCCAGCGTGATGAGCCTTGACGTTGAGGTTGAGGGGCTGGCTGCGGGTGTCGAGGGGCACAGAGGATGGGTCCTTGTTGAGGACAAAACAGTGATCGATACTGGGTTCTTGGGGACCGAGAGTGAAGGTCTCGTTGGCAGTAACACCAGGAAAAGACTCAACCTTGCCCGTGGGAATGAGATCGCTACCAACGGCGAGGTAGCTTGAGGTGGGAAGAGTAATATCTGTGCCGGCGATGGTCTCCTTTCCGCTGGGGTTGAAGTAAGAGTGGTTGGTCATGTTAATGACGGTCTCATCGGCGCCATCAACAAGCTTGGCCTCGTACTCCATGGCGAGAATGGTGACCTCTTTGCCGTCAACCTTTTGTGTGCCCGTTGTGTAAGTGACAGTGACCTCAACGGTACCAGGGTATCCCTCATCGCCATCTTCACTGACGAGCTTAAAGGCAACGCTTTCGCCACCCTCAAGGCCCTCGACACCTGGAACTTGACGAGTGCCAACAGGCTTGGGTCCGTCCCAAACACGGCTACTCCATCCGACCTTGCCACCGTGAAGGTGGTTCTGTCCGTCGTTAGCAGCGAGAGAGACCTCCTTGCCATTGAGGTTGTCAATGCGAGCACCCTTAATACGGTTGGCAACACGACCAACAGTCACGCCGAAGTAGGGAGAGTTGTGCTTCTCATAGTCTTCTTGCGTAGGGAAGCCCTGAACGATGTTAACATCGTTAACAACGAAAGACTGAATAATGGCGCCGAGAGGCAGGAAAGAAATGGAAGCGTTGGCCATAATGATGATGATGATGATGGTCTTTATGTGGGGTGTTTTGAGTTTCAACAATGATGGTTTGATATGAGAGGGGTCTTGAGTGATATTTATATTACGTCAAAATAGACAAGAATAAGTGAAAAGAACAAGTAACCAACAGGGCGGATATAAACTGATTTGAGATGCAGTCAATTTTATCTCTTTGGCTGGTCAGTCTGCAGCACAACATCAGACCGCATATATGGGATAAATGCGATAGCTTGGGGACCCATCATGACACTTCAGGCTAAACTGCCAATGAGAATGGGGTCATGAGCCGCGGGGTCTTTCCATGGCAAAATATGCAAGAATGAGAATCCCACCATGACATGACGACGGGGGTACTCGGCCAGCTTTGACCGAGTGTGTGTGGTGTCTTGAGTGCGGGGTCTGTCATGGGTGCATCTAGGTACTGAATGGTGCGGTTGTAGGTAAAGTATCGATTTGTTTGTATGCAGCTGGCTTGCGTGGCAGTTGTTGTTAAATTCAAATATGAGGCTTAAAATTATGTAGTTATGCGCTGTAGAACTAATCACTTGTGTAAGTTACTACATTTCATGGTAATCCTATGAGGGAACTGAATGTGTCACCAACAGAACCAAGCTACCTACATACCGTACCACATGATGGTGATGGAGCCAGGTCCACGGGTTCCACAGTCACGGACCGTTTATGGTGTTATTAGTTGTGTAAGTAAACCGAAACTCATATCGTCTTTAACAGTATCCCGATAGGCTAATTTCTGAGGTACATGCCATTATGAAGTTCAACAATGATCCTCAGGAATCATTTATATACGTTGACGATATATACGAAAACTACACTTCGACTCTTTTCTATCCTTGATAACGCCATCTAAAATGCATATACGTCGCCAGACGTGGGTGGTATCTCAACATTCCAAAGCAAAAAGTTCCAGCCAATAATTCATTCCTTGTCCAATAGACATTCTACCACTCCAGGCGATCGTCACACACCAGCTTGACATCGAATCGCTCATTGCCCTTCCATACCTTACTGCCGGAGTTGCACTCAGCTACAAGTGTACGGAGGTCGCTGATCATTCCGCCAGGGCCACTAGCAAAGACTGTCGTGGGACCAGTGATGGTGTTGCTCACAAAGTCATTGATGAGTTTGGGGAGGTTGGGGTGTCGGTCCTCGTCAACAGTGCCGTTTCCGATCTTGGAAACAGGGATGCCAGTACCGCAAGCACAGCCCTCGTCTATCACGTCCGACGACGACGATGAGCCGACTGGCTTGGTGGTATCTGTGGCATCCTTCTCATCGTCCACTTGAAGACGAGAACTGCTACCAGAGTCTCGTGTTGCATAGACTCGAATCTTGAGGTTGAGAGCCTTTCGGGCCTGCTGCAAAAGATCCATCTCCTCCTGAATCCATTCAGCATCGGTAGCGTGGCGGATGGCCCAGATGAGCTCAATTTTGCGGTCTCGGGAGATGGGGGATCGTGCGAGTTCCAGGAGGACAGGGAGCACATATGCAATACCCGTGCCACCTGCGACACAGACAATGTTGGTGTTGTGTGCGACGTGATCCATTGTGGTCTCACCATAGGCGCCGGTGAGGATGACAGAGGTGGTGACCTTCTCAGAGCCCTGGAACTTCTTATAAGCCAGCTCAGCCAATTTCTTGGTTTCTCCCTGCTTGGCACGCACGATGTACGAGTGCTTCACTAGACCCTTCTCAACGATAGGGGCATTGATAGGTGTAAAGGGGTGAGACTGCCAGATGCTGCTCTCGGTGAAGCAGAGGAAGTAGTGCTGGCCAATCTGCCAAGGATCCTGGTCATTCTCAAGGTCTAGTCGCAGGATATCGCCGTGCTCGGGATCAGGGAATCTGGTAATAACAGCTTGCGCAGCCTGAAAACCCATGTTGCCAGAGGGGAGGTGGTGATAGTGAAGGTAAGCAGTTCGAAGAAGTCGGAATCCTCGGTCAGCGAACCAGAACAGGAGAGATGGAAGCAAGAAGCACTTGAGCTGCTTCCAGTGGCCCCAGCAAGCACCAATGTAGACCATGGCGAGAACATAGTGAGACTTGCGGAAGAATTCGTAGCCTGTTACTCGAATTCCCCAAGGAGTGCTGCCGATGAACATGAGGAACAACAAAATCATTGCCACAACACCCCAAATCATGTACTCCTGAGCAATCCACTCGGCACCAACCGAGGGCTGAGGCTGGTACAGTTTGACCTCAACAATACACCAAGCTATTGTGTGAAGGGAGCCCTGCAGAAAAATGAGGTAGCCCAACCAGCGATGAAGAAACATGAAACTCTGATAGGGTACACCTGTGATGAGAGAAAGGACCGATTCTCTGCTAGCCAGTAAAACAGATAGAGGAGTAAGGGCATATGCCAGTATGCCAACTCGATCGGACCAAGGACCGAGAGTAGTTCGAGTGTTGTAGACTCCAGGCATGTTCTTCACAGGAGTGACCCATTTCTCATAAGTCATACCAACAAAGGTCCAGACGGTGAGATATCCCACGAGGGACAACATGACAGCAACTTGAAAGCGAGTTGTTCGGCCAAATACGGTACGGAAAGCATCTGGGAGGAGATATTGGCGTGTAAAGGAACTGCAAGTGCTGCGAAGCTTGGTGAAACCAGCCTTGGAGTCCACCCCAAGAGCAATAGCGGGCGATGTAGGCTTCCCGGCATATCGTAGAATACCCCAGAGGAAGAGGATAGCGAGAATAGTAGCCCAAATGATTCCAGAGTAGAGCATTCCCAGATCGTGGGCGTAATAGACAAGGTCGAGATACTCGCAAGAACCCTTGTCGTTTGTGCAAGGAAGAGCGCGATCGGCGTATCCCCAGTGAGGTTCTAGAGTTTTGGCCTCGCTCATGTTCTGGATGTGGCGAGCATCCAGCTCGTTGAGGGACACCATTGTAAGGGCTGTGGTGGGTGTACTGTTATGTGAGAGACTGTAAAGATGTATGAAGAAGCAATTGGATCTTTTGAAGACTAATGAGACAACAGATCAAAACAGAGGGTGATCTGCGATTGGCTCACATCCGGAACCACGAGAAGAGATGAACTGATGAGTATCGAAACTACGCAGGTAAGTAAAAGATGTGATGCTATTAGATACAAATAAGAATCGACCAGTCGGCCGAGTCTCCACCGAAGAGCCAACCGCCTCCACGACTTTGGCTTGAGCATGTTTGAAGTCTGAGATAATCGGGTACGAGGTGATAATAAGGTCGGCTTGGCGCCGGGAGCCAGGCCGTATCGGGTAATTGTATCCTGATTACTTGCTCAAAACGCCCTCTTAAACATTGGCTAGAACGACCTTGATGAAGGAATGATACTCCGAGATACAAGGGAAACATACGTAGTCGAGGCGAGTTGAGCCCAGTTGAGACGAGTTGAGCAGGAATGAGCACGTTTTACTGGGATCTTTACTTGATAGTGGGGCCGTCGCGACATCCCACTCCACCACAGGAACCCACCAAAGCTCCGCGAACCCTTAGACATGACCGCATTTCGAGGGTTTCCGGCTCTAGAATTGGGTATTGTTGCGCAGTGTACCAGTCCGTAGTGCTGATGGAATAATATCTCCTTATTAATATCTCTCTCGACCGGCGGCGGAACCTTAAACATTGACCTTATTTCTACGCTTATATGTCGCTTCTTAATTCTCCGGCGGTTGGTCTCGTCTCGCAAGTCTTCCATGTAACCAGCGCAATCATTCTCAGTGGAACCTCAACTCCTTGATATTTACCGTACTTATCTCCTCAACTCGCCACTCTTCTTTTAACAAACAACCTGGTTTTGGTTTACAATCCATTACCACTAAACTTACAACTCAAGTGACAACATCTACAAATCCACTCACAATGGATCACGGAAGTATGGGCGGTAGCGCCACTGCCTGCAAGGTGGAAGTAAGAATTTCGATCAAACACTTCGTTTATTATCAACTAACAATATCAGATGCTGTGGAATTGGAACACCATAGATGCTTGCTTCCTAGCCTCATCATGGCAAATCAAGAACCAAGGCATGATGGCTGCTACATGTATCGGCGTGATTCTCCTTGTTATCCTCGTCGAGTTCTTCCGCAGGATGGGCAAAGAATATGATGCTCTTCTTCAACGCGGCTTTCAACGTCAAGCCTCAACCCACAGCGTTGCTCTCGCTGCACAAGGCTGCACAGGTGCTGTTGTTCCTACACGCCAAACACTCACATACCGAGCTTCACCTCTACAACAGCTCATCCGTGCACTCATTCACGCCGTTACCTTTGGCGGTGCCTACATCATCATGTTGTTGGCTATGTACTTTAACGGCTATGTTATCATTTGCATATTCATTGGAAGTGGCTTGGGCAAGTTCTTCTGTGACTGGTTGGTTGTGAGAGTCGACTTGGAAGGATTGGATTGTTCTGAAGATAAGGCCAAGGGGATTGAGGAGACGACTGTTTGCTGTGGCTAAATGTCGACGGTTTATTCAGATGGAGCGTTGAGATACAGATGTCTTGCATGATGAAAATGTTTAGCGATACCCGTAAAAGCACTTTAAGTTGAATTTATCCTGTGATACGAGCCATATTAGGGTGCCTGTTCTTTGAGTTTCATATTACCCTGGACAGCATCTTGATTAAAACCAGCTGTTTTTGGGGTGACTGAACATACCACATACACGACACTTTGATCATTTGCAGCATTCGTTTTCTTAAAAGTGGTGAGAAGGCTCTAATGGCATGAGCAGCAATCAGAACGCGTCTTCCATCCTGCTAGGAAAAACTCACGCCGAACTTGACGAAATGTCCAGCTTTTGTATATCATATACAATACTGGTCATTTCGACTGGATTCATGAGTGAGGATATAGGGTGGCGTAATGCCCCGGTTGTTATATGATGAAATATAATATGTTTCATGATGGCTTGTCAGGACCATCACAATAAACTACATCAAAGGCATTTGTGTCATCAAGGTTAGCCTATAGCTGAACCAAGGTGGCCACTTGCGGTTAGTTTTTCGTGATGCAGTCCACTTACAAGACTATTGTATCGCATCTGAGCTAGGATCAAGTCTAACCGCAGCATTGAAAGCAACATGTTTCAAACAGTAATGTCTTACCCAAATAGGCAGACAGGGCAGCCACGAGTGCCTCAAACCTACCTAGGTAATATTGAATCTGCACGAGGTTGTACTTGACCGGGATGACTATCTGGGGCCGGCATTTGGTGTAGGTAGGTATTAGTATTAGTGGAGTAGCGCCAAAACAGAATAACTTGCTCATATCTTTCTCACCACATAGATTCAACAAATCCATTCATAGAACATTCATGATGGAATAAAAGAAAGATATGGTCTTTTCATTTATCAACATCTTGCCACTATCATGAGTGGGTTGGTCAAAATTGTTGAGGGGCCGTACCAGAAGGCCCGTAATGGATCTGCGATTACATAGGGGATCGAACGTTGATAGCAAAAGTCAGGGCGGCCTGAGACGAGAATGGTGGCTTTTTCACATATGGAAGAGTGCCTTAATAAATACGTGCTCAATACAGCTCCAACCAACTTATGACCTGAGGTGATTTATTTCCAAGCGGCCCCGGTCGCCGTCAGATCGACCACGCCATAGATCAATCCACACATACAATACTGTTGTGAGCTTCGTCAGTGCTTCGCAAGTCGAGCATAATATTTGAAAGTGAAATATCCTCTTATTTTCTATCTCTTCTCTTCTTGAGTTTCATCATCATTTTCACCATTACGAATTATACGCAGCAGGTCTTCAGCATCATGTCTTCATACTCTTCCAGCCTATCGAGCTCTTACTCGGGATCGCCAACTTCAAGCTCTGCTTCACTTTCCTTCCACCATCATTCTTCATCTCCTGGAGGGGAAACCGGAAAAATTGGAGATGAGATGGGCATAATCAGGACGTGGTTCTCAGTTTTGGACGACAGCGAACGAACATCTGCACTCCACTCTATCGCTGAACTACCAAGTCTTCGAGAAATCGAACCCATGATCCAGGCACTTAAGGACCGCAAGCGAGAGCTATGGAGACAACAAGAAGAGCTCATTATTCAACCGCCAGTAAAACCAAAATGGATGATGCCAGTGTTTCCACACAACTCCCAGGACCCTCGATGGGTTGCCAAATGGCTTCGAGCTTTGAGGCTGCACAAGTATGAGAGGTGCCTGACGGGCATGTCTCCAGCTCAAGTGTCGCGCCTAGAAGACGAGGACTTGCAACAACTGGGCATTGATACCGTTGGTGCAAGGTCAAAGATGCTTCGAGTAAGTTTTAAAGGTTTTAGCCCGACGATACATGTTATCTAACATAGCGCAGGCTATTCACAACGCATGAAATTCAACGTCTTTGAATTACACTGCCAACAGACCAACAGGTTTGGTTAGATTTATCTTTACCATGACTGTTCAAATGAGGGATTTCCGTTCCTGGATTTTTAATCTACATCGAATTTAGCGAGGAGTAATGACGCCAAGGTATTCAAATACTTTATTGCCAGACCTCGGGGTCAAAGAAAAGCCCCAATAGCCTATCATTCCCTAAGTCTTGGGATATCTTCTGATCCCAGGAGGCATTGAACATGTATACTAGAAGGGCTTATACTGGCTTTTCCTTGGACCCCCTAGCCAGATTGGCTGGGTAAACAAAACCACAAAGGAATGAGTACGGTGGTCTGAGATCTAGCATTAGTGGTGTTGAGGTGGTTTGATATGGGGAAACAATGGCGTTGGCGTATGGGTTTTGGGGGATGGAGTTCTAAAACTACGCCGCATCCGGCATTCCATTTACTTGGGCTTAGCCAGGTTGTATTTGCATAGTATAAAGTCATAGGAAACAACTGTATATATGTATTGTTTTATTTGCACTCGATTCAGCCATGATGCTAACGTTAATTGATACCGTGAGCATCTAAGACACGGCGATCAGCGGCAGATCTACGATACAATGCTGGCCCAACTAGATCGAACGTGGCCCGAAAGTCCGAAATGTGACGCTGAATTTGCGGGTTAATCACGAGGCTCTTACAGACCGACCTTGGCTTCTATTGTATTTGTAGTCACGCAGTACAGTAGTATCATCATTACCTATTGCTTTCAACCACAAAGCTAAAAGATTCAATTGGAATACTGTGCACTCTCTCTCATCGTACAACCTTTTTTGGTCCACTACCTCAGGTACCTTTACTTCCTTTATTACCTGTATGCACTAGTAGTGAGAGGCAAACCAAGTAAGGTAACAAAGCAGCAAGCGGGTGCTTGCGCAACCAAGCCCAATAGCTCAAGTGCCATCGACTCAACCTCAACCAGGCTCAACCTTCTCAAATTCCAGATCCTCCCTTTTTAGTAAAGTACCTCACTTGACTGAAACCTCTCTACCGGACTCTGAACCCGATTTAACTTTCATATCTCGAACGATGAACAATGGCCATGGCGACATCGTCGGCAAACACCTCTAGCACCCCAAAACGTAAGCGCGGAGAAGAAACTCGGGCATCGCCTATACAATTTACCTTTATAGAGGACCAGAACACATTTTACTTCCCTTCGCCTTCAGCTCCAGCTTCAGCAGACACAGAAGACGGCAGCGATGGCTCACGATCAAGGGTCCTTGCTCACAAGTTCCGCGGCCTGGTGCTAGAAAGTGGGGGCGGGGCAACAGTCAGCAGCGAAGACAGTGATAGCTTCATGGGCGCGGACATGAAGATGAGGAAACGCCAGAGGCCCGATGAGATCATGAGCGAGGCAGATAGGGTCCCAGCCGTCCAAGAAGCTGTCGAACTAGACGGGAAGTCTGTGTTGCCATCTACAGAAGCCCTGCAACCTAGAGAATTTCGTTTCCAAGAGGAACCATGGTCCCATCGTGCTCAAAAGGAAATGAACGGGAGCATGCACCATGCGTACCCATCCATCAACAGGCTGTCTGAGTCGAAATCAAGGGTAAAAAAGAGAACCGGATCACCACCACTCCGCATGAAACGTCCATTCAGGCGGCCCTTCGATGACCCAGACGATGAGGAGGGGGAAGAGGTCCGGATAATCGACCCCGTGAGGGCTGCACTGACATGGCACGAAGACGAAATCACCATCTACGATCCTGACGATGAGGATGATGACGGTATTGGAATCAATGGAATCGGCTTCAAACCAACACCAGCTCTCGCGCAAGCGCGTGCCACAAAGCGGAGGCAGCAGATGGCAGAGTATCGAAAGCGAGAGGAGAGCGAAGCACGATCTCGACGCAAGCAACGAAGGGGCCATGGTTCTGGAGTCAAGATCGGAAGATCGGAGGAGCACTCACCACCAAGGAAGGTCAGGTTCACTGAAACGGAGCCTTCAACCATTACTATCACTACAGGATAATGAGATTATTTGGCACGTATTAGGCTCGGGGGGCATAGACATTTTGACGATTACGCTGGCGTTTGTCACTTTATTGGCGAGTTGACGTTGGAGGATGCATCAATGGCCTCAACAAGCCGCTTTTATACCCTTGTCTTCAAGAGATCACACATCAGTACGATTTAACCCCGAATTCATGCAAGAAAAGCACTTTATGTACTTGCTCTTGTCGTCTAGGTTTGTGTTTTTACACTTGAGATTTAATGTACAAGTTTTACCCAATGCACAAGATGTACTCTTACACACAAATAGTACACAGCAGAAGCAAAGTGCCAACCTGATGGTCACCAGACCTTATACCATGGCTTTTCCGCAGCCTTCTTCTCAGCCTCTAGTTTGTCGTGCTCCCGTCTTGCCTCCTGTATCTTTCTTGCCTGTTCCCTTCTATTCTCCGACACCACTTCGATATGTCGTTTCATCTGTCGACGTTCCTCGCGGCGTAGGTATTGGCACCATTCGTAGGATGCCATGCTTCCAAGTATAAACACACCGACTGCCCAGTTCGCAGCGTTTCCAGGATTTCCTAAACCCCTTTTAGACTGTGTCCTATACTGGAACGTCTGCCATAGTCGACTCACCTCTGAGGACAAACCTCAATCCTCCCACACCAGCCCCTGATGCAATTCCTGTAATGAAACCTTGTCGTGCACATGGAGTATTCGCAACATTTGCAAAGTCGTCCTTCTTGATCATAGAAACAGCCTCTGAAATAGTCGGTCGGTTATTCGTCGATGTCGCACCATTTTTGCCAGTAGCAGCAGCAGCATCGGTTTGTTCTATGGGCTTCGACCAGACATGTAGAGTCTTATCGCTGGGCCCCGGTTGCCCGTCCTGTGGATTTGAAGCCATTCCCGGCTATAAGTGCGACGCAATTGGTGTCATGAACGAATTGGCACAGCCAAAAGTTGCCTTTCTTTACAAGCACGTGGGACAACACCGATGACGCTTGACAAGAAAGGCTTGCATCGGGGGTCTTGAATGGTCCGTGCGCATTCCTTCCTGTCGTTGCTCCGTTGAATTTCCATTAAACTAAAGTGGGCGGAGTCACGTCGCGCGCGCGTCTTAACGCGTCTCCCGCTGTCAGTCAATGCCATTTTATCCAATCTCGGTCAAGGCTTTAGGGACGCCCTTCATTTACTTGTTCCCACAGATGCGCTCCGCTCATTGTTGACTTTTCAACTTTTTTTCTTCCGCTATTTATTCTCCTTTCTTTCTGGCTTCTATTCTGCAATTCACTTCTTTATATGCTGGTTCTTTACCTCCTCACATCGTCAACGGCCCGTTACACCACCCTCCTTTTGGGGAGTCTTCCCCCGAAAACTCTCAATGCCTAACACAAGCCTTCGTCGCCCTCAAAAGGGCTTCCGTCGAGGAGGAAAGGTTGCTTACCATGGCAGTCGTACACGCACATTCGCGGCCTCGTCCAGAAACGAGGCCACGTCGGCAGACGAGAAATGGGAGAGAACACGGTTGGCACACAGCATTGACGAGAACATGGGCTTTGCGCGCTACGAAAGTGGAAAGAAGAGAGAAGGATGGTTGGTTAACATCCAACCCACATCGATCGAGGATGAACGAATACCAGGTGGCCGAGCCGCTGTCGATTGTTATTTTATCGAAGAAGACGGTTCGACCTTTAAGGCCACAGTGGAATTCGATCCCTACTTTTTGATTGCCGTCAAGAAGGGCCGCGAATCCGAGGTTGAAGAATGGGTTAAACGAGTCGCTGGAGGTGGTGTCGTCAAGTCTATCCGACGAGTTGAGAAGGATGACCTCAACATGCCTAATCACTTGCTCGGCTACCGAAGAACATTCCTTGAGTTGAGGTTCGCCAATGTCAACGACCTCATGGCTGCGAGGAAAGATATCATGCCAATTGCGGAAAAGAACAAGAAGAACATGAATGCTATGGATGCTTACGCCGAAGTTGCAACGTAAGTGCTCAGCCGAAAATCTCAACAACTAAGCTAATGCGAAACAGAAGTGGGAACGGCGACTTCGACCTTTTTGATGATTCACGAGATGACGACAGAAACATGAACACTGCACTTTCCGATGCGAGCGACTTTATCGTCGATATAAGAGAATATGATGTTCCATACCATGTGCGAGTAATGATAGATTTGGGTAAGTCTCCTGTCTGTTCACATAACCCTATTTCATAAGCTTTACATGATGTTTGCAACCAAGTATTTGCTACTTCAGAGCCTACAAAGGCCATGAGACCACTATTCACCATTGCCCTGATTATTGCTTCTTTACAACCTTGAATTACTGCTTTCAACCTTGTCAAGCATCTGCTTACGAGATATCCAGATATACGAGCCGGAAAATGGTACTTTGTTGAAGCCAAGCATGGTGTTACCAAAGTCTATCCCAACGAGGAGAGGTCGTTGCCGGCGGAACCTGTAGTGATGGCTTATGATATCGAAACATCAAAGCTGCCTCTTAAATTCCCTGATGCTGCTACTGATCAGATTATCATGATTTCATACATGATCGATGGCCAAGGATTCTTAATCACAAATCGTCAAATTCTTTCCGAAGACATCGGCGACTTCGACTACACACCTAAACCAGAATACCCAGGCCCTTTTATGATTTTCAATGAACCCGATGAAAAGGCGGTTATTGAGAGATTCTTCCTCCACATCAAAGAGGCGCGACCTACCGTCATTGCGACTTATAACGGTGACTTTTTCGATTGGCCTTTTGTGGAAGCACGAGCTAGTATCAATGGAATCGATATGTACCAAGAGATCGGATGGAAGAAGGACAGTGAGGACCAGTATAAGTGTAACTACAGTGTACACATGGACTGCTTTCATTGGGTCAATCGAGATTCATACCTTCCCCAAGGTTCTCGTGGTCTGAAGGCTGTCACAGTGGCGAAGCTTGGATACGACCCTGACGAACTCGATCCCGAATTAATGACACCATATGCGACTGAACGACCTCAAACCCTCGCTGAATACTCCGTCTCCGATGCTGTTGCAACCTACTACCTTTACATGAAATATGTTCACCCCTTCATTTTCTCTCTTTGTACGATTCTGCCGTTGAGCGGTGATGAAGTCTTGAGAAAAGGAACTGGTACTCTCTGTGAAATGCTGCTGATGGTGCAAGCATATGAAAGAGAAATTGTACTTCCAAACAAGTACATAACACCAAAGGAAGCCTTCTGGGATGGGCATCTGCTCGACTCAGAAACCTATGTTGGCGGTCACGTTGAAAGTATTGAAGCAGGAGTATTTCGAGCTGATATCCCGGTGGACTTTGCTGTCGATCCTGGAGCTATTGACGAGCTCCTAGGCGATCTTGATGCAGCTCTCAAATTCGTAATCACAGTGGAAGAGAAGAAGAACTTTGATGACGTGGAGAACTACGACGAAGTCAAGGCTCAGATTGTCGAAAGGTTGAATAAGCTCAAGGAAACGCCAAATCGTAACGAAAAGCCTCTGATCTACCATCTTGATGTCGCCTCCATGTACCCTAACATCATGACAACCAACCGTTTACAGCCTGATTCTATGATTCAAGAGTCTGACTGCGCTGCATGCGACTTCAATCGACCCGGCAAGACATGTGATAGAAGGTTACCCTGGGCTTGGAGAGGTGAATATATTCCCGCGAAACGAGACGAATACAACATGATTCGACACGCACTGGAGAATGAGAAGTTCCCCGGGAAATACCCCAGTTCTCCCATGCGGACGTTCCAGGATCTGAGCGCGGATGAGCAAACAAGTCTTGTACGAAAACGTCTTCAACTGTATTCTCAAAAGGTTTACCACAAAATCCACGATTCTACAACTATCGTACGAGAGGCAATCATTTGCCAGCGAGAGAATCCTTTTTACATCAACACTGTACGAGACTTTCGTGATCGTCGGTACGACTACAAGGGCAAAGCCAAGGTCTGGAAGGGAAAGACATCATCTTTACAATCCGCTGGCGCCCCCCAAAGCGAGGTTGATGCTGCGAAGAAGATGATCATTTTGTACGACTCTCTGCAACTGGCGCATAAAGTTATTCTGAACTCATTCTACGGATATGTCATGAGAAAGGGATCTCGTTGGTACTCGCTCGAGATGGCTGGTGTCACTTGTTTGACAGGCGCTCACATCATTCAAATGGCTCGACAACTTGTTGAACGGCTTGGACGACCTCTGGAATTAGATACTGATGGTATTTGGTGTATGCTTCCCGCGACGTTCCCCGAAAACTTCTCGTTTAAACTCAAGGGTGGGAAGAAGCTCAACATCTCATATCCCTGTGTCATGCTTAACCACCACGTTCATGCCAAATTTACCAACCATCAATATCAGACACTTGTCGATAAGAAGACCCTCAAGTATGAGACACACAGTGACAACTCGATTTTCTTCGAGGTTGATGGTCCATACAAAGCGATGGTTCTACCGACGTCAAAGGAGGAGGACAAGAACTTGAAGAAGCGATACGCCGTTTTCAACGATGACGGCAGTCTTGCTGAACTGAAGGGTTTCGAGGTGAAGCGTCGTGGTGAGCTGAAGCTCATCAAGATTTTCCAGCAGCAGATCTTCAAGTTCTTCCTTGAGGGAGAAACACTAGCTGATTGTTATGGAGCTGTCGCCAAGGTTGCCAACCGGTGGCTTGATGTGTTGCACAGCAAGGGAACGACATTGGCAGATGAGGAGCTGATGGAGCTCATTTCTGAGAATCGAAGCATGTCCAAGACTTTGGAGGAGTACGGGAACCAGAAGTCCACTAGTATCACCACTGCCAAGCGCCTAGCAGACTTCTTGGGTGAACAGATGGTCAAAGACAAGGGATTGAACTGCAAATTCATTATCTGCGCTCGGCCCAAGAACTCACCTGTTACAGAAAGAGCTGTCCCGGTCGCTATCTTCTCTGCAGAGGAGTCTGTCAAGCGAACATATCTGAAAAAGTGGCTGAAGGAGGAGCCTACTGACACCGATCCTCGTGCATTGCTCGACTGGGATTACTACCTGGAGCGACTGGGCTCTGTCATTCAGAAGCTGATCACCATTCCTGCCGCTCTTCAGAAAGTCCGTAACCCAGTACCTCGAGTGCCACATCCCGACTGGCTTCAACGGAGAATCAACATTAAGGATGATAAGTTAAAGCAGAAGAAGCTCACTGACCTCTTCAAGAAAAGCCCACTTGAAGACATAACCAATATCAACGGTGCTGGACTTGATGACGTGGAGGATTTTGGTAGCAAGTTGCTCAAGCCCAAGCAAGTTAACGCACTCATTGCCTCCTCTCAGGCTGCCACTACAACACAAAAACGCAAGTCTCCCGAGCCAGCTGAGAGTCCCGATCCCATGTCTGCACTTCCTGAGGTTATGCCAAGTGCTTCGGAGAACTATGAAGCTTTCTTGATGTACCAGAAAAAGAAGTGGAAGATACAGAAGCAAGCCAGAATCCGCCGACGACAGTTGTTCGGCGATCGAAGAGGCCATGGAAACAACAACCTCCAGCAGACATTCATGAAGCAGGCGCACACTACCTACATGAGCACTTGGCAGGTCTTGCATCTCAAAGCAACCGAGACTCCTGGTATTGTCATGGCCTATGTTTTGATTGATGCCAAGATCCACACGCTCAAGGTCAACGTTCCTCGACAAGTCTTCCTCAACCTCAAGAGTAAGAATCTTCCTGACGTTGAAGTCGACGGCTGTGAAGTCGAACAGGTCAACTACACTCTACCTAACGGCCATCCGTCTAGCCATCTTTTCAAGTTGACTGTATCGGAAGATGTTTACTTCAACGAAAGTGAAAAGTTCTCCCTGCTCTTCAATCACCCTAGTGTTGAGGGTGTTTACGAGAAGCAAGTACCTCTCAACATCCGGGCGGTTTTGCGCCTTGGAAACCAATGTACCATTGACGCGACACAGCATGCTGTGCTTGGAAAGGGTCTTGAGCAAGGTTTCGACTTGGCAGGTCTAAAGCGACCAGCCAAAACACGAACATACCTCGAGACATCACCTCTGGCTTATATCTATATTTCCCATATTACGGCTGGCGAACGTCAGATTTTTGGTATTTTCTCTACCACCAATGACCAAGCCCACGTGGTTATTCTCCAGAAGAGCAAGGATAGTGGTCAGGATCTTCCCAATATCAGCAGAATGTATTCCGAAATGCTTGCTAGACGGCATGAGGAAGCAGCTGGTACGAATTGGCAAGACTGCTTCACATACCAAGAGAAGCTACATATCAAAATCACGCAAGTGACCACTCGACGTAAGGCTCATCTAGAAATTGGCGATGTCGTCAAGAAGATGCGCAAAGATGAGCCGCGACCGCAGATGATGGTGATTCAATCCTCTCAGCGCAAGCTACTTATTCACGACGTCCCTGTTCTAGGAGAGTTCCCAGTTCTTCCTTTAAAATACGATGTTGCGGACAGCTCATTGCCTCCTCTTGGTTGGCAGTCGGTTATTGCCAAGCGTCTTGTTGGCCATTATCTAGGTCTCGGATCATGGATTCTGCACCTTACAGCTTTGGCACGTTACGGTGACGTCCCTCTATGCAATTTGGAACGCGATGATCCTCGGTTCCTGATCGACATTGCCTATGCGCGACGGCTGCAAGCCAACGGAGTCGTGCTTTGGTGGTCTTCTGGTGCTCGTCCTGATCATGCTGGTTATGAAAAGGACGATCTTCTGGGGCCCCTCTATACAGTTAAGATGCCAAATATCAATAATCCGGGAACGTTTTCATCTGTTTGCATCGATCTTGACGTTCGAAATTTGGCTATCAACACTATCTTGACTTCATCACTTATCAACGAGTTGGAGGGTGCCGACTCAGTTTCCTTCAATCCTGCCGCTGACGACTCTGAGACACTTGCTTCTGAGAACGCCTTTGCCAATGCCGGTGTTCTCGTCCTGCGTGAGATGGTCAAGGCATGGTGGACAGAAGCTTGCCGCGGAAGCACCATGGCTGACGTCCTGGTACAGCACCTGGTCCGGTGGGTCGAGAATCCTGACTCGTTCATGTATGACCGAGCCTTGCACTACTATGTACAAATGATGTCTCGCAAGGCCTTCCAGCAGCTCATGGCTGATTTCCGCCGAGTGGGATCCCAAGTCATTTTCGCCAATGCCAGTCGTCTTATCCTTCAAACGACAAAGGCCGAGGTTGGAAATGCATACGCCTATAGCCAATATATCATCAAGTCGATCAAGAGCAAACCACTCTTCCACTTTATTGACCTGGAGATCAAAGAGTATTGGGACTATCTTGTTTGGTATGACGAGTTCAACTACGGAGGAAAGGCTTGCCAGGAGGTTGTTGAAGCTGAGGAACAGAATCTCGAGACTGTCATGCACTGGCAGATGGCAACGTTCTTGCCTGTTCGACTCCAGTCAACATTCCAGGACTGGGTGATCGAGTTCATTCAGCTCATGCACCATCTCAAGAGGCCTCATAATGGCGACCCTGGTGCTACACCGCGCCTAACGCAGCTGCCAAGCAAGGGCCTAGAGGACCATGAAGGACAGATTATCTTGGGCAAGGCATTCGAGAAGCCACTCAAGAAAGACATCGTTGGTCTCCTCAACAAACAGAAGCGTGAGCTACTCCATCCAGAGCTTGCTCAGGACTACACATTCCCTGTTCTTCCTGGCTCCCATCTCAACCCCCGCAACCCCATCCTCGAGCTTGTCAAGTCACTCATGCAAGTTCTGTCACTCGACAAGAACATCACCCTTGAAGCTCGATTACTTCGAAAGGAGCTTCTGGCGTTATTTGAAGTGCGTGAGTTCTCGAAGGATGGCACTTTCGCCAACCCCTCCGAAAGCCTACGTCTTCCTCAAGTATCCTGTGATAGTTGTACTATGATGCGAGATCTAGATCTATGCAGAGATGAAGATCTATTCGGCGAAGGCGCTGCCTGGCGTTGCGGTTTCTGCGGCACCGAGTTTGGCCGCGTTGCTATAGAAGAGCGATTGTTGGGTATAGTAGAGAGCTGGGTCGTGGAATGGACGACACAGGATCTCAAATGTGTCCGGTGCGGTGCACTGAGACTCAATGACTTTATGGAACACTGCACTTGCAGTGGGGAGTGGAAAGAAGTGGTTTCACGACAGGATGTGAACAAGAAACTAGGAGTTATGAAAAGGGTGGCCAAGTTTTACGGGCTTAGGATGCTCAGCGACGTGGTTGAAGGACTTTACGAAGGTTTATAAACGGAGTCAAGCTGGTTGCAATAGAAATACATAACTTGTAATAAGACCCAGTCAAAGAACTGGAATAGTTTAGAAGAGAGATAATCCAAAGTTACCTTTTGAATGTTGGGTACGTGAAGCAAGACGCTGCAATGCATGCATATTCTATAATCAAGCGGAAAGACGTTGCTTGTTGGCCATAAATGTCAGCATATCATAATACCCACATATGTCATATGACCTAACAAACTCATCTTTGAGATCCTTCAGAAACGGGAGGGGCTGACCACATTGGGGGCTGAAAAGTCCCAGGTACCATCAGCTCTTCTCTGCTGGGTATGCAATAAGACAGTCAGCTTCAAGATGCAAAAATATCCTTAAATATTGTAAAAAATATTTATTATTAGACTTGACTGCGAGTATTCGTATTGCCTTTTTTAAATTGGGCCAAAGATACCATTCAACCTTGCAGAACCTGTTGTGCCTGCTTCATCGAGTCCAGTCAGCCTTACCATCAATTGAGCTTGCTTACACTAAAGTACTTCCTTCCCTAACAGATCCGATGGTTCGCCCATCAAGAGGCCGCCGGGGTTTCTCAAGGCAACCGCGATAATCATTTGACCAAGGAAGGCCCCAGTCACAATTGATTTGCATTTTCTCCATTCCTTATCCTTTGTCTAGTTTCCCTCAATCCTCCGCCTCACAAAGCCATTGTGCTCACCTTGTGTATACAATGAATAACCTCAGGCGCAAGGACCACCGCTGCGGGGCCGTTCAACTCAACGGTCACGGCTTCGGCCCCACAGCCCAGCATCGGACCATACAAGCAATATCAACGCCTCCGACGACACCGGCCTCGACTGGTTTGCCGGTGCCAAAATCTTCCGCCTCACTTGATCTTTTGACTTTTGATTTTTGTCACCAGCCAATTCAATCAGATTTTAATATTAGCTGTTATCGTTCTGTATCCCCCACCAACCTGGAATTGGGCTTGGAGCCCTATACCAACTGGGCCGATGTACCGGATATGCGAGAAATGAGTACAATTTCTAGCATAAGTGCTGATACCTCTTCTTCTACTGGTTCCATGTTTTCCTCTGTTTCAACTGAAGTTGGTGATGCATTGACCGTCCGGAACGGTCGAGGTAGGTCAAGAGGTCCAAGTCCATTAAGCAGAGGTCGGCGAACTAACAGCATTGACAATTCAATGCCTTCTTTCGTCTGCCTCGCCCCTCAATGCCGACAAGCCTTCTCGTCTGACAAAGACCTTAAATCACACGTCAAATCTTGTCATACATATTTATGCAACTGGGCCGGCTGCGACCAACCGAGTTTCTCTACTAGGGACGGGCTCATCTATCATGTCAAGGTTCAGCATCTTGTTATTTGTCCATCGCCTGGTTGCACAGAGACTTCATTCCAGAGTATCCGCATTCTCCAGTCCCATATTGCTATGGCCCATCCTGAGGATGGAAAAGATGATGCAAAGGAATGGGAACTTCCAGCCAAGATCAACAGTGGCACGGAGACGGCCAACGAGCCATCTCCAACTAAAACGCCCGTTACGTCAATCATGTCTCGCAAGAGAAAGGAAAGGGAAGATTTGTCTATTAGTCTGCTTAAGACAAAACATCAGTGTCAAGACCGACTTCACAATGTTGTCGAGAAGCGGGCGAGAAAGAATGCTGGTAAGCATATTATGTCTTTCTTCCCCTGCTACATCACAAGCTAATCACTGAAGGCACCCCACGAAGTGCAGATAGTCCAACAGACCTTATTAGGGGCCGGGCTTCACGGTGCATAGAGACAACGAGCTTCCCACTGGTCTTCGAGCACGCTATTCTTCCATTCCTGTCTCAGTATTTGCCCGTCTGGGTTGGACCTCGTCATGTAGTCACCGTCACTCGGGGTCGATCGCCTCAGATGAAGCGAATCTGTATTATGGCTCCCAAGACAATATCTCGCGCTCGAAAGATTATTATCGCTAGTCACGTTCAGGACCTCATTCCGGCCAGTTTTTCAAAGCTTGTTACCTTTGTCTTTGCGCAAGGCGAGATAAATCGAACTGTAACGTGGGCTCGTGGTCTAGGTAAAGACCATAAGGACGATATATGCGCCGCTAGAAACCCCTTTTTCTTCCGCGATCCTTGTATGGGTGACAGCATTGGCGTTACAGGAAATGGGGCATTTGAGGACAGTACTGCCACTCTTGGCCCTTGCATTACCGTTGGCGGTGGGAGTTATTGGTTGGGCAACTTTCATCCTTTTATGGAGGCGTATCAACAACTTGCTCAGGTGCAGGTCGAGCATCCATCTTCTCAGGATCGAAAACATTGCATAGATGAAGGGCATGATGCCATGGCCCAGGAGACAAGCTTCAGGCTCGGTAAACTCGAGGTCACATCAGGACTAAACCTCAAAACGACAAGAATCTCGCATGATCCTTATTGGGATGAGTGCGATATGGATAAACCCCTTGTTGTAACAGACTGGGCTCTCATCGGTTCTTGGACTTCACAAGCCAACATTCTTCGCAAATTCCCTTCAGAAACCCAGCCACCAACCCAAGAGCCCATCGTGTCAGCTACAGCTGCCATTGTGCCGGGTGCCGATGTCCTATCTAGTGGTCGGACTTCGGGGTATCAGCGAGGTCAAATTTGCGAAATCCCTGCGTATGTTTCTGGAGCAGAGAACCAAACCCACAAGGCCACGCGAGAGTGGTTTGTCGAGGAGCCATGGCCACAAGATGATGAAGATGCCTGGATTCGTGGGGGCATCGGCGTCAATGGCGATAGTGGTGCAGGCGTAGTTGACGCGAACACATATGGCCTCGTCGGTCAAGTCTGGGGTCGAAATAATTATTGGGGCCCTGGGCAGCGTGTCACTTACTTCACGCCCATTGAAGACATATTTGACGACATTCAGGAAAAGTGCGGGCAGCAGTCGCGTCCTCAGCTTCCACAGCATCGTGACGAAGCAAACTGCTTCCCCTTGCATCCATCATGCCGCCAATGCTTCGATCTACGGGCATACCTCAACAGCAGCAGAAGGAGTTCGCGCATGTCGCTTCAAAGCATGATAATGGGCACGGGTGATGGTGACCAGGACCTCACCTCTATTGAGGCTGTTTCAGAGCTAGCTACACCAAGAGATTACCATCGCTATTCGGGCATGGAAGAGACTCTTGCTTCTCTAAGCGGTATCGTCTCTCCAGCCGGGCAGTGTAATTACCCCGGGACCCCTCTAATAGCTGATATGAAGAGCACATATGCTACCGAACTGGACCTTGGGGATCTGTATGGGCCAGAAGCTACTGCACCCACACAAGCTCGAAAGAGGGGAATATCTGGCCTGGCCGTCGGGCCGGGTATAGAAAGATGGAAGAGGCAGAGAAATGGAGGTTGAGATCAGCCAGCAAACCCTCCTCGTGCCATCTTCTTTGCTCGCGCATCACGTCTGTTGTGATTTGCCCGGGATCCCTTATTCGCCTCCTTGTTCTTCCTGGCGGCTTCGGTCTCCTTCTCTCCTGTAGGTCCCGCGACATTGCCACCCCTGCCACGACCTCGGCCTCTGCCTCGACCACGGCCACCGCCTCTACCACCTCTGGATGATCCGCCATCAGGGTCACTTCCTTCTTCTCCTGAACCAGCTGGAGAGGCTCGCCAAGACGTGCGCTCCAACTGCGCTTGTTGCCCACTGAAGGCATACTTTGCCTCGAGTCGCCGCTTCTGCTGGGGGTTCCTCACCAGCATGAGTGCCCATCCCTCGATAGCCTCGTCAGTCATACCAGTATCCTCCCTCAGCTTGGTTCGCTGGTTGCCACGTCGTGTAGCAGCATCGCGATCAAATAGTTTAGAGTCCATCTGGTACGCACGGAACAGTGCCTCCTCATTGCCATCACTCGCCGCATCAGCTTCCTGATTGGATGCATCTACAGTACCACCCACATCGTCAGCGTCGTAAGTATCATCACGTTCATCGTCATCAGAATCAAATGCCGCCAAGGCAGAAAGGATGGCCGATCTGTTGGGAGCGTTCGCTTTATCTTTGAGCATTTCGTCAGCGTTCTTGCCTGGTTTCTTGCCAAATGAAACCTTGGATACATCCATGGCAAGACGGTCGAAATCATCGTCATCAAACACGTTATGTCGTGTAGGGATTTGAGGCGGAGTAGGTTTCGGTGCAAGATCTTTGTGTCTCGCTTCTGGATGTGAAGACCTGGAAATGGTTAGTTGAGGATCAGGTTGGGGAGATGGTCAAACGCACAAGGGCTCGCTGCGGTCAGCGTTGGCCAAATGAGGTGGTAATGTCTCACTGAGCAGATTCGCAACGACCTGCTCCACGTCCTCTCCATATTCATCGATACATTTAGAGACGAAACCAGATCCTAAATTGGGAAACAAATCCTGAACCTGAGTAATTTGGCTCATCCGGTGAACGTGGATATCAGCATCCACTTCTTGCTGTATCTCTTTGTCTTTGCCTTTGTCCACTTTTCTCCTCACTAAGCGCTTGGGGCGGACCATGGCACCTTTTCTATATCCCTCAAGGGCGGTGATTCGCTTTTTGAAGTTTTCGGTTGCTGCACCAGAATCTTCCGCCCTTCGTAGTAATATCTTGAGTAAAGGAGTATTAGTTATGAGTTCGGGAACAAGCGAGTCGTTGACGTTAAGGGGGCCGGCCTTGTGGACAGCGGCTGCTTCTTTGAGCGCATAGAGCTGATCGCTCAGCATCGACCACTTGGCTGGCTCTGCGTCTATTAAGCCAACTAGACATAGATATGTTGTTGCCAAGATAACCTTGCGTAGAGGTGGGTTCATGACGCGGAAGCACACAATAAGGCCGTCGAGGAAATCAGAACCTGCGAGGAATAAAGTGCAGGCGTCTGGTGAAGCATGCAGTAGATAATTCAACCGTATGAGATGGGCCTCCACGTTCTTTAAATCAGTCTTGATACCAGCCTCTAGTTGTGGTATGAGCTGCTTCTTCAGTCCAGTGAGTGCACTCTCAAGCGGAGTAGCATGCTGTCTAAAGAGCTGTGCAATAAAAGGACCCGTAGCTTTCCTGGGGAATATCCTCGTAATATTTGCCAGAAAGGCATAGTCAAAAAGCCGTGAGGGCGGAGACACAGTAAGAACTTTTGATGTGAGCTGAAATACGGCTTTTGGCAGCGTCGCTGAGTGAGACTTCAATATTGTGAAGCCTGCCTCTGCGGTCTCTTCTGCGAAGGAGACTAGAAACGTAGCGATAGAATCGTCGCGCGATAGAGCGGTCTTGAGGTCCTTTTCGGGAAGTGAAGAAAGCACACGGCAGATGGATGTCCAGGCTTGGAGGAGAGAATTCCATTCACTAGAAGAGAGATGTTGTCGCCATGATGACTGGGGGAAGGGTGCGAGGGGTGGTAAAGAGGCCATGGTTGAAATATCCTCTTGTTGCGCACTCTACTGGGTGGATCGTTGTTGTATTTAGTGAGTAAAAGCGAGAGATGAATCGTTCTTATAAGCAGTTGCTCATAAACTTGATAAATACAATTCGTGGCTCAAGCCCGTGTTTGCATCGCCGGATGATTCATCAGAAAGTGGATTCAGTTCTCACTTGCTGCAATGGAGCTGATGAAGTCAACCTGGAGGAGGTACAAAGATACTTTGAGGTTGATCTAGCCAATCAATAGCTCAAAACTTCCGAGCGCTTATACGATTTAGGGTTAGTGTGGCTTTCCCATTGGTAGTTGCCCTGGTTGTTGGCGTTACAAGGCAAACACCAACCAACTAAAAGCTCACAGAGATATCACTACCTTGGTAGGTACCTAGGTAAAGAAATACGAGTATAAGCTTGTCTTGTAAAAATGGATCCTTTAAATGTCTAGATCTTATACATTCAAGCATCATTTAATGATCATACACAACGCCAATTAGTGCAATCAATGTCCTGAATCGTCCAACGCCTCCCACTCATTCCCGGCTCTTCTCCTTCTTCTTCTCTTCCTTCTTCTTCTCCTCCTTCTTCTTCTTCCTCTTCGGCCTCTTCTTCCTCCATCACACATATATAACAGAAGTTTTTGAATGGGTAAGATAGACTCCCATGCCTAGAAGTCCCACAGTGTACATTCTCTTGGTGGCGGTAGCTCAGGCATCAGGCCTCCCTCGAAGGTGCCCGTCTGTGCAAATGCCAGCCATTGAGCCTTAGACTTATCATCGTACTGCTCAGGAGGCAATTCTGTATCCGCCGAGTATCCTGGAGGGCCATCTGGAAACCAAATTTGCTTCCACGTCCCGTCAAATTCTCGGATTCCGGGCTTGCCGTCCTTGTATATGACTGGTTTGCCCTTAAACATTGAAAGTTGGCCGTCCATCCCCTTTGAGCTGTAACTTTCAACTGGCGGGTGTTGCCGAGCGCTATTAGGTGGATACGGGCTTGTTGAAGCTGCTGAAGCTGCTGGCTTTTGAGATTGTGCCGCAGCAAAAGGATTCGGGGCAGCTGCTGCAGGGTTCGAGGGTTGACCAAAAGGATTCGCAGGTTTCGGCTGCGAAGGTTGGCCGAACGGATTGTTAGCAGGCTGTTGGTTGCTTTGCGATGTAAAGCCATTCGGCTGAGGTTGTGATGGCTGGCCAAAGGGATTGTTCGCGGGTTGGGTTGGAGCAGCACTGGGGGCACCAAAAGGGTTTGATGCTGCGGGTTTTGCCGCATTTGACGGTTGCACAAAGGGAGAGTTGCCCTGGCCAGGCTGCGAAGGTTGTCCAAAGGGATTTGCTGGTGCATTGCTCTGACTATTATTGTTGGAACCAAATGGATTGGCAGCCTGGTTATTCGCTGCGCCACCACTTGGTGCACCAAATGGGTTCGCCGCGGATGTATTATTGTTGTTCGCAACAGCCCCGAAGGGAGAAGAACTATTATTTGTTCCACTCGGCGCTCCAAAGGGGCTCGGCTTCTGGCCAAGTTGGCTGGCCTGACCAAAGGCACTGCCTTGTGCATTTGGCTGTGATGGCTGGCCGAAGACATTGCCTTGTGCATTGGGTTGGGAAGTTTGTCCAAAAGCTGGTGCGCCGAACGGACTGGGCTTTGCACCCAGCGCTGAAGGTTGACCAAAAGCAGAGGCAGGTTGTGAAGACTGGCCGAACGCTGACGGTTGCGATGGTTGGCCAAAGGCCGATGGTGCCTGTCCGAGCTGCGAAGGTTGCCCAAACGCTGAAGTTTGGGGTGATGGCTGAGATGGCTGGCCGAATACATTGCCTTGTGCATTAGGCTGTGATGGTTGGCCGAATGAAGGCGCTCCAAACGCACTGGGTTTCGCACCCAGTGCCGAAGGTTGTCCAAAGGCACTTCCAGCGGTCGATGCGCCGCCGCCAAAAGGATTTGCGGTATCGGACTGAGCACCAGTGTCGGCAATTGTCGATTTCGGTCGCTTCCCGACAAGAAATTCTCCAAAGGGAGCTCCTTGCGTTCCTTCTTTGCAAAGATCGTGTCGATTCGGATGGTTGTTCTCGGCGCCTACGATGAAATCGATAGCTCCCTTCACGTCGCGGAGTGCCGTCTGCATCTGCTGCTGTGCTTGGGCATATAATTCTTGCGCTTCGTTGAGCTAAGATCGCAAACAGTGTCAGCTTGTATAGCCAATTAGTAGACCGACTAATTATGTGCTTACAGCTTGTTGTTCATTGCCTGATGCTTTTCCCGTCATGAAATGGAATCGCAACTCTTCAAAACTCTGTTCGCGCGGGAATCCGCCAAAAAGCTGCCCAGGAGCATCTCGCCCTGGCGCATAGGCCGAGAGGATCCATTGTGGTACCTCGTTGGTTAAGTCCTTCTCGATGGTGTCGGCGGAAATGCTGTATTTTTCTGCAGATTTGTCAATTCGTGTCATATTTGTCAAAATCTGTCGCGTCTCCTACCAGCTGCGTTCTGGTTGTTTCCTCCCAGAGCTCCAAAGCGGTTCGAGGGTTGATTTCGATTATTAGGAGCGGGATGTTCGAATCGGCAACTGTCTAAAGACGAGTCAGTAAGATTAACAAAAGGTTTCCAAGTATATGGAGAAACCTACTGCCAAATTTGCAGTTTCCCTGCTGAAAGAATTTGCACAAAGTCATCTCGGAGAATCAAATATGGGATCAGTTAAATTAGTGTTGGACCTTTGGCGCCAGAAGGGAGTCAACGTCGCCAGGTTCCAAGCTACCTCATGACGAGGCAGGTGTTTCCAGTAACAGGGCAATTATATGCACGGTAGCTGGCGAAAAGTCTGTTGGATTTCGAGGAAAATATGATATGGAGTTGTAAGAAGAATGTAGGCTTAAGACAAAGAGAGCTCTCAGCCTTTCCCCAGCGCCTCATTGGGTCCATCGGGTTTTTGCGAACGCGGTATGCGTTTGCATTGATTTTAGTGGGTCGTTATGCGCTAGAGTTCTGAACCACTTCGATTGTTCTCAACTCTATCAAATGACAATATCTAGGTACTCTGTACAGTAGGTACTTAGGTCAACCGAGCGGCAGAATAGATTATATTTTTGAATTTTTAGATTTCATGTTTCCTTCATTCTTGTCTTGTCTGAACTATTCAAATGTTTGTCCAGTTGCTAAGATATTCGTTTAGTCATGAGCTTTGCGCTCTGCTCATCCTCCTATTCCTTCTCACCAGTTCAGGCGTTGCTATTTATACAGTACAATCATGTCATACTTTCCTTTCCCCTGCTCCTCCTTAATATTCTTAAGCTTAAGCTTTGATATGTTCAGCTTTGCGGAACTCAATCATAGGTCCGTTCTTAGCACTGGTGAACGTATCAACCAACTGCATCTCGCCTGGCCGGTGTCGGCCCCATTCATTCTTGGGGTTACCCTCAGCAGGATCCACGATACCAACAGCCTTGCGCATATCATACAGATACATAGTGCGAGCCAGTGTGTTTGTCATCTCAACATAGGCGAGACCTTTGCCGATGCAACCTCGGGGTCCAATGCTAAAGGGACAGAAGGCGCTAGCAGCCAGAGCCACCTCGTCTTCTGTTGTCTTCTCTCCAGTGAGAGGGTTGAGGGCACCAACGAGCCATCGCTCAGGAACGTATTCATATGGCGAGGGGTAGTAGGACTCGTTGTGGTGGATGGTATAATGAGAGACGCCGACGACAGTGCCTTCAGGAATGGGGCGGCTTTCAACGGTGATGCCGCCAGAGAGAACCTCACGAGGGAGAATACCGCCGACAGATGGGGAGAGACGCATGGCTTCATCGATACAGGCGCGAAGGTAAGTACAAGATGCTAGAGTAGCGCCTTGGCTGATCTCCTCAACATCGCTGAACTTGCTTCGGATTTCTCCGGTGGCTCGCTCAAGAGCGCGGGGGCATCGGACGAGGTAGAAGAGAGTGGCAGCCATGGCAGTGGATGTTGTATCAGATCCAGCGATGATGCTATTCAAATTGTCAGTCGAGATCTTTCTTCAATTACCCTTCGTCACTTACAGAAGGTTGGACTCGGACCAGAGCTCGGGAGTGCTGAAGCCCTGGCCAGTTTCGGGGTCACGAGCCTTGAGAAGATAATGGAAGAAGTCACGGCGATCCGTCTCCTCGCCAAGCTTGGTGCGCTCTGCAAGCTGACCCTTGCTGTAGCCCATATAACGAGCACGGCCAGCAGCGAGACCAGGGAAGAGGATCTTGTCCAGGCTGAGCTTGTTAACAATGGGCATGGTTCCACACTATAAGAGTCAGCTTCAGAGTTTCCATGCCTGGAAGAGGGCATCACTCACGAGAAGGTGTCGCGTTGTAGCAGCTTCGACAAGCTCCAGAGCAAAGCGGTTGGTTGGGCTCTCAAGCATATGGAAAGCTTTGCCGAAGCACAGATCACCAAGAATATCCATAGCAAGGTAATTGCACCAGTCGCTCATCTTGCGAGGCTTAGTCCAGCCCTTGGTTTCATCAACAGTGCCATCCATCATACCAATCTGCTCGCAGAAAGTGCGGACATTGCCTAGGATATATCGCTGCATCTCCTTCATGGCACTCTCAGAAAAGGCCTGAGACATGACACGGCGCTTGCGGGCATGAACCTCCTTGTCACGCGTGTTGTGTGTGTTGGCAGTAGGGTGGACAAAGGCATTGTAGAACTCAGCCTTTCGAACGTTTGTGCGGAAGCCGTAGATCTCCTTGAGGGCCTTATTGGAGTTGAAGCAGATCGAGTTGGGGCCGAAGCGGACGACGGGGCCGTATCTTTGGTGCATGCGCCAGAACTCGAGCTGTCTGTCGCCCTTCCAGGCGTGGTAGAGCTGGTAACCGTCTGTGATCTTGGCGATGAATGGGCCTGGATATTTGGCTAGAGGGTGGAAGAAGACTCTATATATGACAATACTAAATCCCTATCCGGGCATGAGTTTCTGGGTCTTGAAGACGCTGTGGTTGAAGAGTTCACTTACATAAAGTACCAGTCCTCCTACCAACAGCCCCAAGTAAACAAAAAAATGTTGCAGATTGAACGTCATCTTGTTTGTCTATCTCATACATACACAGATAGAGTCTGAAAAATGTGAGGATAAGAGAAAGGCAATGGATCAAAAGGGACGGAAGCCCCGGAGAGTTATATAGGTCTTGTCTAGAGACAAAGCAGTCTCCAGCTACAACTACAACCCCATGACCACCTTCTTCCATGTCTACCTAGCTATGTAACTAAACCGTTATCTAAACGCCCACTTCTCATATTTTGCTGACTTTCTCTATGCCTGCTCTAGGTCTAAGTAACGCTCTTGGTCGGTTGGCGGCGGCACACAAAGCTTGTCAATAATCACAACTTGTTGAAGGTGGAGGGGTGTAGTCTAGGGAAGAGAAGCCTCTAAGCGGCTAAGCTCGGATTGGAAATGACGGAACTGTATTGGATCACGGAGAATTGAGAGATCGTGTGGGGGAGATTTACGTACCCGGGCTACTAGGTACCGAGTGTGGGGTTTTGAGTTTGGAATTGGGGAATTGTTACGACTTCAAGTTGTTAATTCAGCCATACTATGTAATTCATGGGTAGTCAATGCTTCATTGACTCGAAATTTGCCCTCTCATTTTAATGGCTATTATTACAATAAATGTTCTTATTGCCCTCTTTGGCAGTTGATCGTCACAGTGATATGCCGTTGGCTGATGACAATGCTAAAGACGTTACTTTCAGTCCAGCCTCTCTCATCTCCAAAGGTCATCTGCCTTTTCTCACTTTCCTTTTAAAAACACAGTCAAACGCCATTTGTTCATTCAAGTCAAGCCCAAGGTTCTAATGCCGTCATACCTGGCCTGAACAATATATGAAAACCAACCATTGTTCAATCCCTCGGTCTCTCTTCAACTCCTACTGCCGCGGCCCTTACAAATCCAAGAGCTACAAGCGGCCCTGCTCCGTCCTGCGGAACCGCACGCGACTCTTGTTTTTTCTTCGTAATACCAAGCCTGGTAGCGGGGTGCAGGGGAGTTGTAATGCAGCATGCCCGATGATGACCGCGGCGTTGTGGATATTCGGCGGTCCGAGAGTGGGTACGGAGAGTTTTGTACCGGAGTGGGCACGGAAAACTGCAATCTTCGTCTACGTAGGCACCTAATTTCAAGCTTTGACAACGGTTCTTTTGGAAAAACACCATTGGCAGGAATGGATACGATAAGGTAATGCTTTTTCTTACTTGTTGGTCAGCTGCTAACTGGTTTCTTACTCCCAGTCCAAGTCAAAGCCATGTGATAATTATGCAATGCGACTCAGTTACCTCGTAAAACTATCCAACTGTCATATCATCTGCCAGTGGAGGTGATCTGGACGGAAAGGAAGCAAACATACTCAAGAACAATGCCAAACTAAAATGCCACCCATTGACGCCATACACAATCCATACTATTGGACCCCTAGTTACCATTTTACAAGCCTTGTTTACGTTTGCAAGCCCTACCTATCTTCTGCACACACATAAGTAACATGAATGGTTCACTGACTTCCATTACCCTACACCACCAACTGGCTTGAGACGCAACAGTACCTTTCTCTTCTATCAACACCTGCATATTCTCGTCAACACTGTCACATATACACTCGACATACACATAAACAAGAGTATGTTGTAGCAGTAACATTAAGCTTATAGACTTAACCACCGCACATTATTCATAATCCATGTCTTCTGAATCCTATTAACTCCTCCCATTTAATCCAAACGGCATATACAGCATTGATAACATACCAGTGTCACATTACCCATGCCACCGCCCAGTAATGTACAACTTAGTTAAAGTACCTGGGTTCGTCGAACACATGGTATCTGTGCTCTCGCACACCCTCGCCGCGGAACATAGCAGGGAATCTCCATCCCTCAGGTACCTCCTCCTCTTTAACGCGTCGGTTGCGGTCCTTATCTGTTTGGGCCTCCAGCTTGGCGATCTCTTCTGGTGACTCAGGAATTCTAAACTTGGCAACCTGCAGTTCAGTGTCGGTGATCGAGCTGCGACTGACGCGCGCGTATCCCACGCGCTTGAGGCGCTTAAAAAGGATGTATTCACACCATCGGTCCCAATCTGAAGGATCGACATCCTTCATGCCCGACTTCTCGCTCACATAGGTGTTGTAATTACCCTCCTTTGGGTTTGTCACCAAATAGCTTAGCAAGAATGCTGGCCGAGGGGTCGAACCCATAAGGTCGGCGAGATAAAGAGACTGAAGACGTCGGTCTTCAGGGTCTTCCTCCTGTCCAGAATGGAAGACGAATACATCAACAAGCTGGCCATAAACATCCAGTGTAGCATGGATAGCAGGAGCCAGTTCACCCACTGGACTGGGCAGAAGATGATGTGTTGAGTTGAGAATGGGGAACTTGGACAGGAGAGCGGCACCCCAGGTGTGCTTGTTGGGACCAGGGCCGTAGTCGACATACATGCCGAGATCCTCAGCAAGGAACTGTGTAGCATCACGATTGCCCATGATAATACGCTGGTTATCAGACTCGAGAAGACCGATCACATCGATTTCTAATTCCTTGATGAGATCTCGCATGCGGTATTCTGACGCCCACATGTCGTTATCAAACGAGAAGTGGATGGTCCAAATACCCGCAGTAAGGATACGGTCCTTACCATGATAAGGTTGGTAGTTGTTGCTAGGAAAGCGCTGAAAGGCTGATATCAGGAAAAAAATATTGATCAAGATAGTTGAAATTCCAAAATATCTCCTTTGCTGAATTGGCGCAGCTCGTTTCGAAGCCTGTCGTTGAGGGCCCGAGGTATTAATACCATATACACCAGCTCCAATGCAGGTCATCATGGTATACATAATCCAGTCGGTATGTTCCCGAACAAGTTCGCCACCCGGAACAAAAGCATAGGCAACGACCCAGACGTGAAAGAGGACCAAAAAGTTATAAATGAGAAATCCGTTACCAAAGGTCGTCGTGGGATCTGTTTTGGCTGCATGAGTAAGAATAGGCACAGAATAAGCCATCAAATAGGTTGCAAGCGTAAGAGCACCATAGTAGCCGGGCCAATGACTGAAGAATGTCAGGAACATAGCACCAGCGGTACCAATGATATAGGCTGCCCAGCTGCTCGCAAGTCTAGGCTGCCAGACTCCACTGAAGACACCCAGCGACATGGCAAAAACAGTAAGCCAGCCATGCGTAGAGAAGTAAGGTCCACGAATAGGATATCCTTCCCATCCCCAGAGAATCATGGTGCTGGTATCTGAGAGTAGTGAATGAAGACCAAAAAATAACCCAGCAAGACCAAGCGATGCAAGGAAACTGGAGCTACTCTTAGCAGGGCTAGGAGCCAGACCGGCAGTGAGAGGTGCTCTGCGGGTGAAGCGAAGGGCAGCCAGGATACCCAGTACAAGACCAGTGTTGTTCCAACCTCCATTCGCAGCGTGCATGATAGGCCAGATAGGGTTGTTGGTCCACCACGCAAATTTGGCAGTGGAAGAAAGGATAAGACCAATCATCCAGCCAAGGATCTTGGATTCGAGGCGACCCTCATGGACAGACTCTGCGAAGAGAGTACCAGCCCAACCCAGGCATGACATGAAGACACCAAACCCAACAGTGAACAGACGATAGCTGGGCTCCTCAACCAGGTAAGCTGCGATACCTGCGAGAGACAGTAGATGGACAGCGCGCAGATTGTTGACCACGAGAGATCGCGCTGAGCGGTTGGCCAATATAAAGGGCGAAATTGTGGTCATAACCAAAACTTCATAACCAGAAATGCCCATGTACCATAGCGGGAAGTCTGAAATTGGGTTAGATTCGCCAACGTTTTAACCAACAGCTCAGGCTGACTTACACCAGACTACGAGGCCCAGACTAGTCAGGATAGTCCAAAAAACGTACTATGACGGGTTAGCAGCTGTCACTACCCACTCACACATTTAAACCTACTCCATGATAGACTTCAGCGGCAATGTCGAGCGCCTCGGGCCAGCTGAACCGAACTGCAAACACACCACCCGTTGCCTTTTCCTTTCTAAAGGCTTGTGTTAATGATCGTTTCATCATGAGCTTAATTTTGGCACTTACTCCTTTTCGAGGACGGCGGAAGGGACGGATGATAGGTTCTCACTGCAAAAGACTTAGATAACGACCTATAAACATGTATATTGCGGAAAAGGCTGTTCTGGAAGCCAAAGACTATCTGGGAAGCCATTGAACGTACCCCTTGCTTGCACCCTTAACATCTCTAACCTCAATAGCAAAGGTACTGAAATCGAGGGTCGTCACAGCGTCGAATGCGACATCGAATATAATCAGGGACCATTCGAAGAAGGCGTAAGTCGTGTACGCTGGTTTGGAATGTTAGCAGGCCACGTATTTTCTGCTCTTGGTCCAATGTCTTACCTCCAGCAACACGGTGGACCTTGTGTTGGATGAAGAAATAGATCAATGGCACAAGAGTACCGAAAAAGGCAGATGCCAAGTATTTGCGATATTTGATGGCCTGAGGATTGGCGGGGCTGAGTGCGATACAGCCAGTCGTCCACGGAAGCGTCGCAACAATGTAAGAGATCATGAGAATATCGTGCCAATCGTGGTCATCTGTAGACGTGATATATGTCCATCCGCCACAGGTTAGAGTTCGTAGCAAACCCATAACAGCAACGAACGTAGGTAGCTTCTGGCCGGGCTTTCGCGTGAGAAGATACCATAAACCGACAAGGGCAAATCGAGGACCTAGACTATGTCAGTATAATGCGAATATTGTTCAATTGGACCGATTCGGTTGTACCGGATGTAATGGCGATGAATATCATAAAGAAGGATCGCTCGGGATATCGATCACCAATCGTCGCTGAGACTGAGGGGAACCATTCCTGAGGGTAACCGTAGAACTCATTCTGGACGATCTTGTGATAATGTAGGTAAACTCCAATAACTAATGCGCTGAAGAAAGCAGCTAGAACACCATGAATCAGCTTCTTGATCCAACAACATGCCACTCTGCAATGGCCGCGCAAGCCGCAAGCAAGCAACAAACTTACTGTACGCGACGGCAGTGTGCGCCCAACTAACCAAGCTTCCATTGAAGCTAAGGATAACACCTGTATCTTTGTCCTTGTATCTTGACGCCATCTTGAGAGAGAGGAATGCTGAAAAAACACTCTAGAATCCCATCCGGGCAATCCGGAAACCAAGAGTAAAAAATCTCAGAACGAACGACGAGGAAACAATCATGCAAGTGGTGAGATTCTTCTCGGACAAGACAAACAGACCTCGGAGCTTTGGCGCTACCTCCACCGCGACGTAATACTTGGAATTGTAATTGCAAAGTGGAGACTGTCAAGGGCAGGGGGTATTCGGAAATCGAACTTTGACATTGGCCCGCGCGTCTTCCCGTAGCAAATGGGAGGCCACGAAGACACAAGCGAGGGATAAACGACTTTGAACGGCGCTTTCCATTTTGGGCTCCCGCTCAAGACGGGGGACGAGGCTGAATGTGACCCGCTAAAAAAGTTATAGATCTGCCAGCCTTGTCGGCAAAAAAACTTCCAAATCAATCCACCGCCCAAGCTTAAAACAAAACAATACCTTCTTAGACCTAGATCATACCGACACTTCTTGGTCGCACAATCTCAAGATGGCTGGCGTCGCTGATAAGGCGAGATTCTATCTCGAACGCGCCGTCCCGCAATTGAGAGAGTGGGAGGAAAAAGAAATATTCTCAAAGGTAATTCCTTTCGCAACAACTTGATGGAAGGAAAATGGCAAACTGACATGTTTGCGTTCACAGGAAGAGATTCGCACGATCGTCCAGAAGCGCAACGATTACGAACATCGGGTCCTATCACCCGGAAACAAGCCCTCAGAATGGTCCTCATACGCACAGTGGGAGCAGTCCCTCGAATCCCTTCGTAGCAAACGCTGCAAGCGTCTCAAAATCCGACATCTTAACTCTGCCCATGCCGGCCAGGGCCGCACTCTTGCAATCTATGAGCGAGGTGTTAACCGGCACCCTGGAAGCAGTGCACTGTGGCGAGAGTACCTTTTATATACGTTAAGCATCAAAGCATCGAAGCGCTGGCGCAAAACCATGACTAATGCTTTGCGCATGATGCCTACTGACCCTGAGCTATGGGCTATGGCAGGCCGCAGGTCAGCCAAGAATGGCGATATGGCTGCTGCGCGCGGATTTTTTATGCGAGGCTGCCGCTTCTGCACAACAAACGAGCAGCTTTGGGTCGAATATGCGCGAAGCGAGATGGAATGGCTTGAGAAGGTGGACAAGCGCAAAGCAATTGTAAAGCCTGGCCAGGATGTCCTTCGACCTGATCGGGAAGAGGAGGGAGACGAACTACAACTTCTTGATAGCGATGATGAGGAAGATGACGACCTTCCCGAGCCTTCCAATGCACAGGCCAAGATCATCGACAAGCAGTCAGCACAGCAATTGAAATCCAACCCTGCTATGGATGGCGCCATCCCAATGGCTATTTTCGATATCTCAAAGAAGCAGGCTTTCTTCAATGCCAACACTGCGGAGACATTCTTTAACCTCTTTGCATCTTTCACACATGTTCCGGCTCAGCCTAGGATATCGCAGCATGTTCTGAACGTTCTGGATCAGGAGTATCCCAACCATCCAGCCACCTGCAATGTCCACATTCTCCAACCCATCATGGGCGTGGACCCTCAGACGTCAGAGTTCCCCAAGAACCTCAGAGAGGTACTGGCACGCCTGAACCAGTATTTGGAAACTACGACGGACCGCATGGAGTTGAAGAAGAAGACAGTGGCATGGATAGATGGATACCTTGCGTTGGATGTTTTGGATGAGGGCATTCGAGCAGTACTGGAGCATACCAAGAAGAAGATGGAGGCTATTTAAGTGAGCGAGCTAGAGTAGAGCGAAATGTTACAATTCCTCCTTTTCCATGGATACTCACATTTAAGACTAAGCGTTGATGATCTGTTTTACGATCAAAATGTTCAAGTATTTACTGAATGAACCATTTTTTAATCTGGCGTGCTTTTGCTATGGCCTTGTATGCATTATGCCAACAAAATCAAGCGTAGCAATACGTATATAGGTTGCAGAACCTGGCAATATATTTACTGATTAATTATCTAGGAGATTGCTATTGTGGGAGATCCGACCTTAGGCTTAGCTTGGGAATGGGTGCAAAAACATATGACATTCATCATAGCATGGATTAAATCATTCTTCTTCTGAGTGGGGCTGATGGAGTGTGCAATTGCGGGAGGAAGTTACCTTTCAATATCTCCAGGCTGGAAGTTATTGACGACTAGGGAAGGAGGGGACTGGAGAAACAAATTGAAGAGGGTTTGAGAGGAGAAAAGAAGGGAAGAAATAACATTTTGATCAGTGTCGAGACCGCTTCATTGCCATTGCTTCTGGGTGAGGCACACTCAGTTTATCCTTCAATTTTGTGATAGTTTGAGGTTGAGGGTGTAGTGAACGTATCAACCATCACCCACAAAATTCAACCAGAAAGTAACGAAAAGAATAATGCATTCCGTCAGAGCATGGCAATTGAATTGACTGTGTTTATTGTTATTAGTAGGGCCGTGGCACAAGCAGGCCCTGCCAAGTCAGTCGCCCACCTCAAAGCGGCGCGTGGATGATCTGGAATCGTACAGTGCGCGACCAACCCAGATTGTGAGTGGGCGGTCGGATCGTGAATGAGAAATGAGAGGATCAGAAGTTGGATCTTGACAGGAGTCACCATATTAATTAATGCGATATATGAATACGAGCATGATAAATATTTGTAATGATTGACTGTAGAATGAGAGTAATATCGTATTTTGCATATCTTTCCCCAATGAAACACGGTCAATCAGCTCCTCATCGTTTCGCTGGTCAGACTCAATCCTTGGTCCCATTTTGAAGATGAACGGCAGACATGCGCCACTCCAGAACCACAAAGAGACCAGATAAGCCGGTGAAAAAGGACTCACGAATGAATGAATAAAAGAGATATAGGTTTTCTGTAAGTTTCAACAATAATCACAAAACTGGGGCTTAATTGAGCGGAGAAAATTTCGTTAATCAAAAGCCTGCCTGAAGTGAGCAGCTTGAGTGAGGTCGCAAGCCCAGGCAGGCCGTTGGCGGTACGGAGAAAGGCAAGGTAAGGTAAGGTATTTCACATAACTACCCCCCCTTCCCCCGTTCCTTCTTGCTGCCCATTTCCCGCCTGTTTTCCCCTCTCAAACCGTTTGTGCTTCTCCTTCTTCTCCTTTGATTTACTTTGAGAACCTCCCTTTTTCGACGTGCGTTGCTGTTGTGCGTACACCCGTCTTCTGACTCGCTCACTTATATGGACGCGGAGCCATCTCCAAATCGCTGGGCTGGGTGTTAGTGGGATGGAAGTTCAGTTTATGGCAAACAATTCACTTCCGACACGACAACGTTCAAAAAATCAGAGAAAACCAGCATGATTCAACTGAATGGCCGACCAAAGATGGGATTTGACGAAAAATTGAGAGCGATGGCCTTCACCGGCTCCTCAGAGACAGCCCAGAACGACTCGAGACGGCGCTGGCTGTTCTGGTCATGACGAGCTGCTTGACAAGGATCCATCCGCTGGCATCCACTCGGGAAGCGCCAGTGGTGGGTGGACAGCCCGCATCAGGCGCCACCGCAGACAATCCCCGGACTCAAAGCCGACAAGCTCTGAGTCTGCGCCCCTCTCAGTCAGAAACAGGAAAAGACACAAATCCATGTTTCTTTGGCTTTTGGGAAACGCTATCGGAAATTTTGGCTGTTTGATCAACAGACATTACCCAGAGAGTGGTGTTGTGTTGATGCAAAGGGGGCCTATCCTGTTCCTGGTGGCAGATGGCCCGTTCCTTTGTATGGGGTCTACCTTACTCCACGGCGATACCGTGCATGGTCACCCCAATGAAAGCCAGCCCACCGGTCCCGGCCATGGGCACAGGGGCCAAAAGGACATACAGGCTACAGTACATGGCGGCCTGCGCAGTGCAGTCAGCGTCCACGACTGACTTTGGTCGAATTTGTCTTGGATGAGACAGTGCCTGCACAAGTGTGCAGAGGCCAATGCTGGTCTTGGATGAACCGTTACATTGGGTATTTGTGGTGCGAAATTGTGCGACGCATACCGCGTGCGCAGACAAAGAATATCGTCACTCCCTGTCACTCCTATTGCGATCAGTAGGGAAACAGTGAGCCAAACTTGCTCTGAATCACTGTTGTACTTGAGGCGTAATGTTTCAACACCAGCCATGACACCTTCAAACTATGTCGGAAAGTTTGCTTTGCGGAGAGTTCAAAATCTTCCTTTGTTTGCTCTAACAATGAGTTTGAAGACATTTTGGTGGATTCCAGTCGTCTTTCACCTGTTCCAACGTCGGCTGTCGACTGTTGATTTTTGCATGTGGAAGTCTTTTATGAAGAAACTCGGATATTGCAGCAAACTACCACAGCCGGTATCTGGTGTTTCATGGCAACTTCAATGTGCCTGAAATAAAGGGTCTACCATGCAGGCATGGACTGATCTTTAATCAGAAACACCAGAAGCACCACCTATGAAGTCATGGGCCATCTCGTCTGATATATCGCTTGTTACTTACTCATCATGAGGCATTCATTGTCACATGCAACATCGAAAGGAATGCCACCTCCAATTGATTGGATGCTGGTTAGTGTCGTGATAACACGTTTTGGCCCCGCTGTTAGCAGCTGCTAACAGTCGCCACACTAACACTATCTGACTTCAGTCTAGCTCTACTCGCACACCAACACCAATTTCTGATTGGCTCGGATACGTCTAACTGGCTGACTCTTCAATGACGCTAAGCTAGAAACAGCCAAGCCAAGCGCGCCACAGACACATTCAGCCTCCCCCGACTCAGAAGACAGTCTTTCACCGTCCGCTGAAACCAAGGCCAACCCATCCATTCAGACCCGACCCGACTTGACGAGCATCCATTGCAGTTCATCTAAAGTCACTGCAAAAACGCGTGCGCTTTGGTTTAGGTAAGACTAGCATCTCTCTATTCACCCTCTGCACCATTCTGTGCTCTTGATGCATAGAAACTCCCCTCCCCTGGGCGATCAAATGCGATAGATCGAGTTGTACGCTGTCGCTTCTCTTCGCTTCGCTTCACTTTTGCCTGCTCATCCACTTTTCTCTTGTCTCCCATTCCCCCGTTGGCCACTCAGCGAGATACCAGTTTCATTGGCTAGTCAAGATCGCCTGTGCTTTGGCTAAGTCTCAGCGCTGCGCGTCCTTGTCTCTCCCGTGGCCCGTGGCCTGCATTCGCTGACGGAGACCCGCGGAAAAATTCTCCCTCACTGGCTGGTTTTTGTCGGCCATCACCCTGCTCTCCACTGCTGGCGGCGTTGATTGCTGGGTTGCCTGCTGAAAAGGTGGCTGCTACAGTGCTGAGCGGACTACCCTCTTTGCTTCCGTCGCGCGTCTCTTGTCTCTTGCTGGGCTCTCCTGTCGCTTTCTCCCTCTACCTTTGCATCCATTTCTCACCCGACCCGTCATTCCCATCTACCATCTGCCGCTTGATTGAAGCGCGTCGCCCTGCACCGACCACCGTGCCAACCAATCCAATCTGGGCGTTTTTTTTATTTCCCACTTTCTTGTCTCCTTTGCCTAAGCCCATTCAAAGTACTGGCAGGCTGACACAAGGTCGTCTCGCTGGTTCTGGTTCTGGTTCGGTCTGGTCTCTCGCACTACACTGCTCTCCACCAAACCCACGCCGCGACGCGACTTGTCCCATCACCACCGTGTCACTGCCTCATCTGCCACTCATCGCTTCCCATCTCAGCCTGCCGCCATTGTATCCTCGTCTTCTTGGCGCTCCTCCATGGACGCTTTTCGCGTGCCTGCTGATCGCTAACTCCGTCGCGCATAGCCTGTTGGGTCGATCGCCATGAGCACCTGGATGAACGACGCCGTCCCCAACCACAATGGCAACGGTTTTCCACATATGAACGATCCTAACGCTGCCGGTAACATGATGGATCCCTCCGCCTTTATGGCCAATCCGGGCCAATTCAATCCTGCTCAGTTCAATCAGCAAATGGGCGCCGCCATGGCTAATGGCCCTGGCAACATGCGCAATGCTTCACCTTCTTTTCAGAATCCTGTATATCAAACCAACTCCGTTATCCCATCGAAACGACCTCGCCCTCGCGAGGACAGTCTCGCTGGCTCTCCCAGTCAGAATCCTGGCATGCTCCCGACGTCGCGCTCTGAGACGCCGCAGCAGCAATCTTTTGCTGGCGGTTTTCAGCCCGGCGCGGTTCAGCAAAATTCTGGCCAATTTTCCCATCTTCAACCAAATGGTTCCGCCAACGCGAGTCCCTCTCCAATAATGAGCAACCAAATGCGACCAGGAAGTGTCCCTCAAAGGGTCGCGACCGCGTCACCACATCCTTTCTCTCCTAGCGGCCAGCAATTTAACCCTCAGACATCACCGATACCCTCCGAACATGGTACACCTCAGCCAAATCCTTATATGCAAAATATGCCTCAAGGCTTCAATCCGAACTTTGCCCCATCTCCCTCGAACGCGCGACCCTCACCAAATCCGAATGCGATGGCCGGAAATCAAATGATGGCGCAGCAGATGGGTCAAATGCCGCAACATATGGGCCAGATGCAAGGCAATATGTTCCCTCCCCAGATGCAACAGGCTCAGCAGCAAGGCACACCTCAACAACAGGGCCAGCAGCAACAAGGACAACAGACACCTCAGCGCCCTGGTTTAACCGACCAGCAGAAGATGGCCGCCTACCAAATGAGGCTGCAGCAACAGCTACAGGGCAACGCTCAGATCCAAGCACAGATGCAGGCGCAAAACATGGGCCGCGGTATGATGCCTAATAAGCAAGTACCTGGAATGCCCAATGGCCAGATGCAGCAAGGAGGCATGAGGCCTCAGCAGAGGATGATGGCTAACGTGAATCCTGAACAATTTATGAAGAATCTTACGACATTGATGAACTCAAAAGGCTTGCCGTTGGATCCCAATCCAATGGTACATGATCGACCAGTTAATCTCATGATGCTCTTTCAAGCAGTTCAGAATAAGGGAGGATACAAGCTTGCTACGACGACAGCTAATGGCTGGCCCCATGTTGCTCAGATGCTTGGATTACCACCCCAGAATCCTGCGGTACCGCAAACGTTGAAAACGATCTATGAACGCAACCTTTATAAGTTTGAGGAAGTGTGGAACGCCCAACAGCAGAAACAGAGGATGATGCAACAGCAGCAACAACAACAATCACAGCCGCAGTCACAACAGCAACCGCAACAATCGCAAACCCCAGGTGCCATGATGGGGCAAGCCACTCCACAGAAGCAAATGCAACCTGGGCAGCAAATGACCCCGGGAGGAATGGTCCAGCCAGGACAACAAACCCAAATGCAACAAACTCCCATAAAGCAAATGCAACCTGGGCAACCTCCAGTCAATGGATTCTCCACGCCGCAGCCTCAGATGCAGCCACAGCCTCCGGCAATGCCAGGTCAAAACCGTACCTTGTCCCAATCTATGGACGGCTCGGCTGTGCCAGACTTCCCAAGCGCCCCTTCTCCAGCGGCCCGTAGGGCTGGGAGCATGTCTCAGACTGACGGTCGAGCGGCTTCTGCCGCACCGACAGCTGTTGTAGAGAAAATGCCTCGACTAGCCCCTCAAACCGACGAGTACAGTCCTTGTGCTCGAGAGCTCTCAACGTTTGGTGGCGTCGACCTGAATGCATTTAGTAAACTGGGCTCCGAGCTGGAACGCTGGAAGCCAGACGTGCCTCCCCTCCATGAACTGGGTCATATCGATATTGGTGCGCTGACCAAGAGTTTGCAAAGTGGGATTCACGGCGAGACGCGCCTGGCCCTCGACGTTCTGGCAGCTGCATCATGCTCCATGAACCAACAACACTTTATACAACTCCGGTACTGTGATGAGTTGATAGAGGCCCTCATTGAATGTGCTGAGGATCAAGTGGAGATGCTGGCTGAGCATACAGCCGAGGTCTCGGATGAGATTCAGATATCACCCTATGAGGATGTTTTAAGAGCCTGCCGTCTGGAGCGGTTTAACATTCGAGATTTGCCTGTGTTTGGCACCCAAGAGTATGAGCTTGATCGGGCGGTCGATCGTTTAATATGCGTCACGACCATTCTCCGCAACTTGTCGTTTCCAGGTGAACAAAACGACAACCATTCCGTGCTTGCGGATGAAATCGTTATCAAGTTTCTCTGTGTTGTCATCAGGTATCTCGGTACACGAACGATGCTCCTACGGTCACAGAACAACACTCTAGATTTCATGAAGGATGTTGTCATTCTCCTCTCCAATATCGCAGGATCTGTGGAAATTCCTGGCCGCGAACAAGCTCTCTGCCTCTTGCAGTTCCTCCTCTCATTTGCCCCAGCGCCCAACCCTACAATCTCTGACGGGACCTTATTCTTTACGCCATACGAACCCAGCCTACACGCCTACCTGCCACATGCCGTTGACGCACTCGCGAAGTTGCTTGCCCGCGATGAGCCGAACCGTGGCCATTACAAGAACGTGTTCGCACTGGACTCCACGAGCAATCCTCCTTACGAGTTGCTTACTCGCGCCTTTGGCTTGGCCATAGCACCCATTCCGGATAAAGCCAAGACGCAGACTCGACAACCTAATCACCCATCACTGGTCGAAGTTCGAAAACCTTTCTTGATGCAAGGACTTCTCTCCGCCGAAATTCTGGCTTCTCTTGCTCCCGGTCACGATAGTGGAGTTGCGCAGGCTTGGCTGTCTTCTGGGAACGACTTTGCCCAAAACTTGTTCAGGCTCATTCGGGAGCTTAGCCAACTGTATGAGCAGCCGCAATCTCAAGGCCGCGCCGCACCACGGAAGGATCCAGAGCTGGTGTACATTGTTGTTGTCGCTGTTGCATTGTTAAGGAGAATCGCCGAGAAGGCCAGAGATCCCAACGATCCGACGTCGTCGATACCAGCCAAAGCAATGCCAGCTCCTCACGCTCTTCTGGAATCCTTGTCGATGCAATCGGCTGAGTGGTCCAAGGATGGAGTGCTGCAAAAACTTTCAACTTTTTTTGCGCTGGGCAGATGATTTAGTTATACCGGGATTTATTTATTTATTTTGGATCAATTTCTATTGCATCACCCGATCCTCAAACTTGTATGTTAGTGTTTTGAGAAACATGGGATTAGTGCCTTGTCATTTGAAGCGTGCGCTTCTCGTTTAGACCTGCATTCTGGAGTCGATGGTTTGGGGACAAGACAGGTGATGATGAAACTGCTTGTCTATGTACAGGTGTATAAAGGAAGTTGGAATGGTGAACAAATTAAGACATTAGGGACAAACAAAAATATGCTTCTATGATGCGTCTTGCATTACTACATGTATTGTACATCCTGGGTCGCCTAACTGGGGGTGGCTGGTCAATATGATACACTTTTTTATATCCTCATTCATGCTCGCTCGACAACAGGAGCCTGCCAGAATCCTTAATACGCCATTCGCAATAGATTTATCTAGAAGCCGGTTTTGAGAATCCACTCGCGCGTTTTGTCGTAGACATCGCCCTGGGATCATCAGTTGACTGCTGGGGAACCAGATTTATGGACGTTCCTATACTAACCTTGATCTCGATATGCTGTGTTGCAGGATTTGTTCGAATATCAACGGGCTTGATGTCTAGGTCTCTTGTCAAGTCTTTAACCAGCTTGGAGCGATCGCCATCAACCTTCTTGATGAGAACGATCGCTCTGTTGCCACCAGACATCCACTTGCGGTATACGGGGATTTGGAAGGACGGTGTTCGTCGAATAATATAGCGAAGGTTTGTGCCGAGTACTTCGACTTTCTTTAAAGGCAGAGGAACGAATGGCCGCTGGAGAGGACGATCCTTGAAGGGAATCTTGGCTTTCTTGTTGGGATTGACGGGTTTGTTCTGAGGGTCGGGCTTGTATGAGACGTGTGTTCTGAATGTGTTTCTGCCCGTGAGTGCTACAGAGTAGCATACTCTTTGTGTGATAATTGCAGGCTTCTGAACAATAGCCTGGCACCCTGTTGAGAGGGCTCGAGAAGTGAGGAAGCGCATCGTGCGATTGGATGTGAGGGCGAGGTTCGAGGTTGACACTCGATGTCAGTCGTCGTTCTTCTGGCCTTGACAAAAGTCTGGAAAACAGAGAGGCTCTCGAGAAAAATTCAAACTAAATAATGCCCCAAAGAAAAGACCCGAATGGATATCTGCACTCTCGCCTATCGTCGAACTCTATACCTATACACACTGGAAGGCTGGCATTGATAGAAAATCTCAAGGTCACATGACTCAATACCTCTAATCGCCGGTAAATCCACGGTTGAGGCGATAAGCTAAACCCCACACCACCGAGTGGATTGGCGAAATTCACCAAAAATCTGAGGTGCCCCTCCATCAAATCCATCACCACGACCTTTGCGGCGAGTCACTTTTTTGCCCTTTCCGACCGAATCCTCGCCCGACCGAACTCCCACCGACTTCCTTTGAAAGACAAAAATATTGCCCACGATGGAGGATGTTCTCAAAGCCGTCTCGGCCGACGGTTCGTCGATCATGCCCCGCCTTGCGCCGCACCTGAGCCGACATCTTCTTTTCCCTCTGATCCAGTTCGAGAGTGAGAGGGCTGAGGAGCAGGGTCAGGATGCCAAGGCTAAGGAGGTTCTCTCTGGAAAGATCAAGCTTCTTGAAGACACAAACATGACCGATTACGTCGCGACCCTCTACTGCGAGCTCCACGGCGTCTCAGAGGCCCCCGAACAGTACAACAAGAAGAGACAGGAGGTGCTTTCAGAGCTGGAGAACTACGAGCAGGCCACCGCCAAGATCGCCGATCTCTTGACCCAGGATGAGGTTGTCAATGGACTCCGAAGTGACAAGGTTGCCAACTTGGAGTTCCTTAAGAACCAGCACGGAGTAAGTGATACGAGAGCTCAAGCGCCGATATTGGATAGTATAGTTAACAAGCTTCTTAATAGGTCACTATGGAAATGGTCAACGCCCTTTTCGACTTCGGTCAGTTCCAGTTCCGATGCGGACAGTACGGCCCCGCCGCCGACATGCTCTACCAGTTCCGAGTTCTGTCCACCGATAACGATAAGGTTTCCGCTGCCACCTGGGGTAAGCTCGCCTCCGAGATCCTCCAGACCAACTGGGAGTCTGCTGTCGACGAGCTCAAGAATGTGAGGGAAAACATCGACTCCAAGCTCTTCAACAACCCCCGTGCTCAGCTCGACCACCGAACAATGCTCCTGCACTGGTCCCTCTTCCCCCTCTTCAATTGGGAGGGTGCCCGTGAACCTATCCTGGATATGTTCTTCTCCGCTCCTTACATCAACACTATCCAGACCTCCTGCCCCTGGATCCTGCGATATCTGATCGCTGCCGTTATCACCGGCCGTGGCCGTGCCCGCAACAGCTCCATTCAACAAAAGCAGATCAAGGACATCATCCGCTATGTCCGCCAAGAGGCTTACGAGTACACCGATCCCATTACCCAGTTTGTCAACGCTCTCTACATCGCCCACGACTTCGAGGCTGCACGCGAGGCTCTTTCCATGGCCGCTGAGGTGTGCCGAAGCGACTTTTTCCTCGCCTCCTCAGCCGACGCCTTTGTCGACGCCGCCCGACACCTCATCTGCGAGAGCTACTGCAAGATCTTCAGCCGAATGAACATCCGAGACCTCAGCGCCAAGCTCGGCCTGAACCCTGACGATGGCGAGAAGTGGATTGTTAACCTCATCCGCGAGACTCGATTGGACGCCAAGATCGACAGCCAGGACGGCACCGTGGTGATGAACCACCCTCCCAACAATGTCTACCAGCAAGTCATTGAAAAGACCAAGGGTGGTTTCTTCAGGACACAGGTTCTCAACGCTGCTGTTTCAAAGTAAAGAGTATAGCGAGTTTTCAGTGGTCTTTTTTATGAGTGTTTTATTTTGCAACGACTCGAATGGGGCAACGCAATTCAACGGGAGAGAGACAAAGCTTCTCTCCGCCAGATGAAGGCACCCTCCGCTGCTTGACGGGGAAGAGATACGGTGTCTCTAGTTAGTATAGAAGGAGGCCGATCTATGCAGAGGATGAGCAGGATTTAGTAAAGCAAAGCATAAGACGGAGATGCACAATGACAGAGCAGCGAGGCAAAAATGAAAAACACGGGCCAAATGGAAGAAGCGGCGATTTTAGAGGCCCTGTATATCCCCGGTGATGCGGTTTGCATTGCATGGCGTTCTCGGAAAAGGGAAGAGGCAAGGGGGATAATGGAATTTACGTTGATTGTTGAAATGAACCATCTACTCGCCTCAATTGAGACGCATTATTCCTTTTGTGATGTGACTGGTTTAGAAGAGGTGAAACTCTTTCTTAACAAGCTAGATTTCTTTCTATCATTATTCTCATAGCTCATGACCACATTTGATACTTTTACTCAGCAATGCCCAGACCGTAGTCAACAGTCCATAGCCCCTATACTGATCAACTAAAACACACACACACACACACCAGGCTAATGGGTTCACTGCTCGCCCTCACGGCTGGCAAGCCATACCATACCCTTGAGATTCTCAATAACGCTGTCTCGCATCCACCAAACACCCTCATCTTCCACTGTAGCATCTTGCTCGTCCACTCCCTCGGCTTCACGCCATGCGCGTGACTCTGTGATAGTCTCCTGACTATCATATATACTAGTATCTCGTAATCTATCGCGTACAGAGGCCCATTCGAAGAGCAGTCTCGCTCCTTCGAGACGTTCCCGATCTGTACCTTCAGTGATACCCTTTGCCATCTCCAGTCGTGCATCGACGGCACTACCCGAGTGCTGAGTGTCATCTCCTCGTTCAAGCACCACAGCCCGCTCAGCGTAGCTAATGCTGCGCAGACCCTCAAGTCCAAATACCCATTCCAGAGGATCTTTACCCTTTTCATCACTGCCAAGTGCCCTGAGGGTAGAAGGAAATGCTCCTTCGCGTGGTGGCCGTCTGCGAAGGTAAAGACTCTGCGTATCCTGGAAAGCAGCCCTGACCTCTGGGTTGGAGAAGTCAAGCTCTACATCCCAAAATTGGGGCCCACAGGTGGTCGACAGACTGGCAATCTGATCGATAGGTGGAAGGATACAAGGAGCTGTGCGATTCAGAACAGGCTCTGTGGAGGTGTTCTTGCGCATCTTGATTTGGACAGGAACAGTAATTGGCTGGCCAGTGAGGACGTCCTTGGTGACGAGGCATCGCTGTTCTGTGGCTAGAACCCAGAAATGACGAAGAGCTTGGAGGTGGGAACGGTTGTCCATAACACTCGTAGGGAAAATGGGGTAAAATGCCACCAGTAGAGAAGCAATCGCAAGATTACTAGTGCCAAACGTTGCCGTTCCGCATCCCAAGAACAAAGCTCCAATTGCAAGATGCACTGCAAGATGTGAGCCATAGGGGGTTTCGGGATCATCGCGGCCGTGGAGTGCACGGAGACGACGAAGGACAGGAATATCACCAGTTCCGGCCATGACGATAGAAGCTGATATAGCAACAACATCTTGGCACATGCGTGCGTTGGTCCGGGTTAGTTCTTCATCGTATGGTGGGGTACCGTTTGGATGCATGCTTGCAGTAGATGGTATCTGTGCAATGCGCATGAACTGGTCCAGGTAATACAGTAGAAGATCCCGAACTTTAGGGGATGCACTGCCAGAGAAGCGAAGTGCAATAGAAAAGCAGAGGCCAGCTACTATGCTGTGGAATGCCATATCCGTTGACTGCAGCTTTGTCGTTGATTGAAGCTTGAATTGAGGACGATAAGGGCGCGGTAGGTTTTTACGAATCCAAGCAAAGGTAGGCTCAATCTTTGACCACATGATCAAGTTTTTCGTTAATGTCCGCAATAGAAGGATGTCAGGGCGGATGTAGTCGAACTGCAAGACTGAGTCGGGAATGTCAATCTTGCGTGCCACAATTTGATCCTCCGATTTCATGTAAATAAGAGCCAAAGCCATGACAGCTCCAGCTGCTGCACGATCCAGAATATGGACTATCTCGATGTTTTTGGTTGTAGTCGCATGGGATATGAGCTTCTCGGTGAGTTTCATATCATGCAAACCCTTGAGATCATTTCCTTTACCAAGGTTGATGAAACCAAGAGCAAAACCAGCTGCCAATCGATAGCATTCGCTTCTCAGGGGCTCTTCTTCGTCCTCCTCATCAATGTGCTCAATCTCAGAAAGCATGATCTCGCTCATTCGTCTATGTTGACTATTAGCGTATAGTAAACCGATGCCCATGATGCCTGAAGTTTGCGTCAGGGGCGATAAGTTTAGTTCTGCTGCGCCACGGGGCAACATTCTCGTGGCATGAACGGAGAGTAGACGCGTAATCAGCGAATCCATTGTGCCCATATAAGATGCTGCCAGACCCAGCAGCAGACCGATCGAAGTCATTGTATGTTTTGGTGTCAAGTACTTGAACGCAACCCATTTTGCTACATCCTTCAAATGACCGTTTAGACCAAGAGCAAGGAGAAAACCAGCATGACGATTGTTGAGATCTTGGCCAGGCTTGTTATAGAGAATCCAAGATGTGTCGATACCTTGGGCTTGGGGAGAAATTGCCAATCCAGCTGCAACGCCCTGATGGAAGAAGCCCCAGCAGACTTTCTCTTCCGAGAACTGCGATTTGTCTACACCGACAGTAGTGTTTGTTGGCTTCACAATGCAGTTAAGGTTGAATCCACCAATGTGAAATTTTTGCGTGATAAGCGGATAACGCAGACTGTAGTATAACAAAGCCCGACCAGCGGGAATGGCCAAAGTGCCTGTTGCGATCCTTGTTACCAGTTCCTTTTGCTTTTCCAGATATTCGCTCTCTGGCCAGTTTGGATGAGGATCGAGCCGAACCAGTCTCGCCTTATTGGTAGATAGCAGATCTTGAGCTTCGTTGAGGCGACGGTCTTCCTTGAACAAGGAGCGAATAACTGCTTGACGTTCAGTTCCCTCGCCTTCATCGTAGCCAATGTTGTTTGATTCGTCAACGCTCTGACAAAGCAGCTTGTAATCCCAGGTTGCATTGTGCGTCGGTGTCTCAAGTATGTCAGTAAGTAGCCAGTGAGAATGACTGTTTAAGCTTACCAAAATCTTGGAAGCGCTTGGCTTAGGGCGCTTTCCAGGGGTGAGAATGAGACTGATATCCCTTCGGTCAACCAGCTCAAGGAGGTCCTTCGACCAGGACGTCGGTGGGTGTGGTTGACACAACGAGATGGCATCCCGCAAAGGTGCAAGAACAGCCTCTGGGAGGGTATCGAGTACCAAAGTCGTTATGCCAGCGTCTCGCATGGCCTCTACCATTTGAACCGCGCTTGTGCTTGGCTTCATAAATTTGAAAAACTGTTTGAACATCAGCGTCCTTGGGAGTATGGGCTCCCATCGCCTATCCTGGGACTTCTCTGCTTCGGACAGCTGTGAACCAGCATAGTAAACATCTGCTGGGGTTATGTAGGGAACTCTCTGGTCTCCAGTGAGTCGCGATTGAATCCAGTCAACAACGTCCGGCCGCGCAGGGGGCTGAGGAATCGCAGGTCTCAGGTTAAGATCTGTTGTATAATTAGCTAGGTTGCTGCAACGGGTCCTCGCAAACATACCAGAATCATAACGTTGATCAACGTCTTCTTGTATGCCCGCTTCATAGATAAAAGTAAAGTTGTGCCACTTGAGCCATCGAGCTATTTGGCACATAATAACCCGGAGGTCAGCACGACCAGGGGATCTGAATTCCGGCGTCATGATATCAAGCTTTTCTTCTTCGAGAAGTAGGTGTATGCCCATAAACACATCAACAGCAACCTTACGTCTGCTTTCCATGTTTTTACCAAGAGAAGTTGGCATATAACCAGCGGGTCCAAAAGCTGTTTCGCCAAGCACAGAGACCATGTAGTCTTTGGCGAGGGAAACATGTTTGGAGATGAAAGTTGTAGATAGATTGTCCCTTCCGACATCATCCGCATCTTCGTCCAGCGCCCACTCCCAGCCTCCGTTCATCATCCAGGTTGGGCATCCTAATGAGTTGGAAGTTTCTGCTTTCTCCAAAGACCTCCAATCTTCTGATTCTTTTATTGAGCTGAAAGAGCCAGAAGGATGCCTCCTTCTACGGGGAGCTTGACGTGTTTTTGGGAAAGGCTTCGGATCAGTCCGGCCGAGGCTCAGAAACAAGGACAGAAGCAGAATAGTCATCGCAGACCATTCGGTATCAGCAACTGGCTCATCATGACTTCCCATCCACTGCATACAATGGAGCCAACCAGCGAAGATATGCTCGCCCAGTGCATGGGGTAAAATGCTACGGCAAACGTCGAGAACTCTTCGGACATGGGGCGACCTCGGTTCGAGTTGAATGCGGAGCTCATGAAGTCGACCTTCAGTATCAACGACATCAACAATGCCCCCTTGTCGCGGATGGCGGACACCAATAATGCTGCCATTGCTGAAGTCAATGACTTCGGACTTTCTCTGCGTAACATCACGATCCACAACTCTGCCGCGATACTGCAAGCTTCTAGTGCTGTCAACGAATAGAAGGGAAAGCGATATCTTTGTAAGAACGCTCCATGGCGCCTGAGTGCTCAGTTCGTGCCGGCCATCCATCGATTCTGACAGGATCAAAATCGCAGAATGGTCTCCATCCACCAACTTGCATGAATCCACAACGTTCTGAGCGTGCCTACGGTCGACAACGGTAGCTATGACAGTGGCACCGTCAAGTGCATTCTTTTTTCCGCCTTTGCTGCCGGAATTTGTTCCACGCTGGATGCCCAGTTCCAAAGTAAGTAGCTGAAGTCGTCTCTCGGTGGCATCCTGAATTCCGATAAGGAGTTGGCTTTGATCGTGTCCGTCGATGGCAAATGGCGGTGCTACCAATATGAAGACCTTAGTTTGGGTGCGAGCGGGTTGATCTGAGTAGCGGACATTGGAGTTATTCATAGGTACGCTGTGAAGTTTGGTAAACATGATCTCGTGCTGTAGTCCATCAAACTCATGATCATCTAGACCCATGTTGTGAAACCCCTCATCAAGGCCTTCGTAAAACGGTGCCGCTAAAAGACTGCTCAGACTAGGATGGATCTGATGCGTATAGTTTGCACTAAGGCGGGCATGATGGCTTCCCTGGGATTCGTGTCTCCTGGCCCCTGCATGGCTGGATAGCAATGGCTGGTCTGGCATTATCGCCCTTTCATGAGATGCAGATAGATCAGCTCTCGCTAACATGGAACTGACCCTACGCGAGCTCCTTCTTGCAACACCACTGCCTTCTTTGTCTTGTTGTTCTAAAGACGATACAAGGTCTATCATGGGCTTCTCAAGCCTCTCACTCTTCCTTGGCCGTTTTCCTGGGAGGGGAGCCCCAAAGCTTTCTCTAAGGTTAGGTTGCAAAGGCGTCCCGGGAGCACTAGCGAAGGCAGGAGGCAAAGAGCTACGACGCCTGGCAGTCTTTGATTTGGCATCTTTCTGTCGGGCAAGGAAAGAATCTTCATGTTGTAGATATGTGAGGCGCCACACAGTGTATTCACTAGTTTCGCGATTGATTGTCACCGCAATGATCAGGGGTTGACTAAGATCTTGTGTCAATGCACCTGGAATCTTGATCTCTTCCACATGCAAAACTTCTTCTGCTGCATCAAGGAATGATAGCTTTTTAGCTGCGGTTTGTCTTAGGCTTTTGCCATTTTGGGGCTCTTGATTTGTGACAACCAATCCCAGCTCCAGTAATGGATCAGTCAATGAGACAAGGCGTGGCCAGCGAGACTCGGGTTGTTCTAGTGGCGCTTCCCAAAGATTGTCCAGAGTCGAGCTTAAGCGAAGCGGGAGCGCTTTTGGCTTTCCAAGACCCTCCACAGAAAAAGTCGTTAATTGAGAGCTATTGAAAGCTGTCAACTGCGAAGACACGAAGGAGTTTGGTGGGACTCGAGGGAACTTAAAGGATATGGGCGCAACGCTCTCAGCCTTCTGTTTTCGCTGAATGATAACTCCGACAGGGCCTGCAAAAGCGGATTCAACCTCGAACGGCATATGGACGATATGGCTGGTGCCGGATAAGAAGTAGATGTGCGCCTGAGTCTTGAGGAAAACGACCAAGGCCTTTGACAAAGCCGGCCGCTGATCTGATTGAGACTCTCCATCTTGCGGAGACTTGTCGTCTTTGGAAGCCGGGAAATATGCTAAAAGAGCCTGTATAACAGGCTCCTTTTCGAGTTCGAATCTAAACGTCTTTCGAAATATTCCACCCCGACACCATATGACGCAGTGTTCCGTCGTGAGTATTTCGTCCTCGAGATCTCCGTCAAATCGATCTTCCGTTGAAATATCCCAAGTGTACGAAGTCGAGGGCGGATTTGGTGGTAATAATTGTTCGTTGATGGCATGTTGAAGCCCTGAGGGCTGATGCAACCCCAGGGACTTCACCGTCGCCATGTTCTGATGGCCGCCATAAGCAGCTTTCGCGTGCCGGATGTTATACGATCGCTCGATTGGGCTGCCAATGGCTTTTCAAACATATAACCACCGCTTGTCGTCCTTGTGAAGAGGCGTTGGAGACCTTTTGCTGCGCGTCAAGATATTGTTTATGTTGGACTTGAATTAGTGCACTGTGCCCCGCGAAAGTTCACTGTACTAGCCTACCTATCATGGATAGTGGGGCTAGGCGCGATGGTCCTTGAACCGTTCATGGCGCGTCTAGAACTGAAGCTCATTTATTTGGGTTAGTACCTAGACGGAAGCTGCTCGTGACGTAGCTGCAAGGTACAAGGTACCTCTACCGACCTTTTGCGCATTAACGTCTAGAAGCTGTCATAGCTTGGTTTTCGCATTAACTAAGGCACCTAAGTACTACGCGAACCCAATAACTTCTCGTCCTAGACAATCGCTCTCCTCCTGGGCTCTCTCGCTTCCCAGAATGATATCGTCGCTACCACTGCAATGACGGACCAGTCACCGCAATCAAGCCATGAGCTGGCGCGTGATACCGATGCCCAACAACCGGAGCATGAGCTAGCACTCGACGCCAACGAGACGATTCCATCTGTGGAAGACAAAGCTCCCGACGATGGAGTACACGATGAAAACAACCCAGAAGAAAAGGCGGTGGGCCAAGAAGAGATTGTTGAAGCCAAAGATGTGAAGGCTGGAGAAAGCAAGGATGGAAAGTCAGGCCAAGATGACAAAGAGGAAGAGGAGGACGACGACGAAGAAGAAGAAGAGGATGATGACGATGAAGACGAAGACGAGGATGATGACGATGACGATGACGATGACGAGGACGAAGAACCAAGACTCAAATATGCCCGACTGACTCAACACCTCAACGGAGTATATCGCAACGGCGACGCAACTAGCGCGTTCCTTGTCGCGGGAGATAAGATGGTAGGTTGGATTTGTATTGGAAACGACCGTCTTGCTAACTCCCATACAGATAATTGGAACGCATAATGGCAATATCGTAAGTCATTGGCGTGATGCTAACACGCCTTTTACTAACTCTGGCCCAGCATATCGTTCAGCTCCCAATGTTTCAGCCCATGAGGGTGTACCATGCACACTCGGCCTCAGTTACATCTATATCAATATCACCATACCCTCCTCCGTTGCCGACCGAGAAGCCAGAGGTAGCGCAAAAAAGCACGGCATCCAGCAGTGCCACTGTATCATCCGGCCGCCAGGCAGATTCCTCCCCAGCAGCAGCGTCCAGAAGACCTCGTGAAGCAGCGCAAATTCCAAGGACACCATCTAACGATATTTATGTGGCTACTTCTTCATTAGATGGCAATGTCTGTGTACAGTCTTTGATTGATATGAAGGATGTGCAGCTACGGAATTTTGCCCGTCCAGTTCAGGCTGTGGCCCTGTCGCCAGATTTCAGGACTGATCGGACCTATTTGTCGGGAGGACTTGCTGGTCAACTGATCCTTACTGCAGGAGGTGGACCAGGTCGTAGTACCTCGACAACAACAGGAACTGCTGCAGCCACGGCCTCTGGCTGGTTAGGAAGCATGGGACTTGGCGGTAACGCGGGCAAAGACACCATTTTACACTCTGGCGAAGGAACTATTAGCACCATCAAATGGTCCTTGACAGGAAAATATGTGGTCTGGCTCAACGAGCATGGCATCAAGATTATGCGATCAAAGCTGCAACTCGAAAGTGCAGATACAGAAGACGCATGGAAACGAGTTGGACATATCGACCGCCCACAGACAGACGAATGGGAAACCATGGCCAGTGTATGGAAAGGACGTGTTGAATGGATTGACGAACAGGCTGTTGAAGTGGATGAATCCGACCAGAGCGCTCTTGATAAGGGCATTTCTTCCGCCACACACAAGCTCAGAGAACAAGCCATGGCGGGCAAGAAGAGCATTGAACGGCTGCTTGTAGGTTGGGGTGGTACAATATGGATTATACACGTTCACCCTGGAGGCATCGGTGTTGGCCGGCACGCTGGTGAGAAGACGGTTGGGCGTGCTGAAATTGTTAAAATGTGAGTTTCGCGCCGATGTTGGTCATGTCGAACTGAAGCTGACTTGGAAAGACTTCGCATGGATTGCATCATCTCCGGCATTTCATTATATACCCAGAACCTTTTATTAGTACTTGCATATTGTTTACCAGAAGACGAGGACGAGGATGAGGATGCTGGCTCAGTTTCGACTTCTCCAGGCAAAAAGCACAAATCCAACCCTTCAACAGGAAGCGAGCCGTCGGGTGGTGTCCGCCGCCGACAAAACAATCAACCTCCTGAGCTTCGCCTTATTGATCTCAATTCCCAGGCCGAAGCCGACAAGGACAGTCTGAGTGTCAGTCGCTATGAGAGGCTCTCGTCGGGCGATTATCATTTGGGGGTTTTACCTGCACGTAATGCTGCATCTGCAATCGCATCTTCTAGAGGTGCCTTGGAGGCGATAGCTGGGATCGGCACAGATATGTGGAATGCCGCTATCAATCCCCGATCTCTCTTCAGCTCTGGTGCTAGTATCCGAAGCCGAGGGAGTGGCGATGACTCTAGTACAACAGGTACGATACGACCTGGTACCAATCGAGGACTCTCGCCGTCCGTCCACTCAGGCCTTGTCAAGCCTGGTGTTAAGATCTTTATACACAGTCCGTATGACTGCATCCTTGCCACCAGACGAGATCTAAGCGATCACTTGGGATGGCTGCTGGAGCGTCAGCAGTACCAGCGTGCATGGGAGTTACTAGACGAACACCCAGAGATTATGGCACCTCACAACGAGAAAACCAATGATGGCCGTCCTTCAACGCCAACGCTCAAACAAGAGGCTAGTGATGATTTCAATGACGATGAGTCTGTTGTTGATTCTCAGCTGCGAGACTTTTATTCTTCAGCTGAAAGAGAGAAGAGGCGGATCGGAGAGCTCTGGATCCAGGAGCTTATCGAAGAGAATGACTGGATATCTGCTGGTAAGATTTGTGGACAGGTGCTCAAAACCCCAGACAGATGGGAGAAATGGGTCTGGACTTTTGCTGGCGCAAAGAGATTTGATGCTATCACGAACTACATACCCACAGAGCAAATTCACCCACCACTCCCTTCAACTATTTACGAAGTTGTACTGGGTCATTACATACAGAACGACAAGCCAAGATTTAGGGAGCTTTTGGACCGCTGGTCCCCGGAGCTCTTCGATATTAAGACCATTACGACAGCGTTGGAGAACCAACTCAAATACCGAGATGTACGCGAAGATAGCATCGATGATGGAGAAAAGGGACGGGATTGGCGGATCGTGATGGAGAGCTTAGCAAGGCTGCACGAGGCCAACGGGCGATATCGCGAGGCTCTCAAATGCTACATCAAGCTTCACGACGCAAACTCGGCCTTCAGGTTGATTAGAGACAACCACCTTGCAGAAGCTGTTGCAGATGATATCCCAAGCTTCATCGGCCTTAGAGTTCCGTCAGATAAAGTTGATGAAATGACAGCAGAGGAGCTTGACGGAGCGACATCAGAGGCTATCACTCTGCTCGTGGACGAGGCTCAGCACGGTCTCCTACGCCCTGATCTTGTGGTAGAACAGCTGCTCACCCAGAAGCTCGACCTGTACATATACTTTTATTTCAGAGGTCTATGGAAGGGCGAAGGCATTCAAGAACATAGCGGAGAGAATGTGGACCGGCTGGTGATGGACAGCCAGTCTTTGGTTGACAACTTTGCGGACTTGGCGGTCCATCTGTTCGCGACCTTTGATCGGACGTTACTTATGCAGTACCTGAAGACGTCGGTCTCTTACACATTTGAAAAGGTAAATCAACTCGATCAAGCTGAACGTGCGATGCGCTTACTGACTCGGTACAGGCTGTCCAAGAATGTGAGACATTCTCATACTATGACGAGCTCGTGTTTCTATACTCCAAGACGGGTCAAATGAAACGCGCTCTCTATCTCATTATTGATCGTCTAAAGAACGTTCACAAAGCAATTGAGTTTGCTAAGGAACAAGACGACCCTGATCTGTGGGAAGATCTTCTCAAATACAGCATGGACAAACCCAGTTTCATTCGGGGATTGCTTGAGCAGGTTGGCACTGCCATCAACCCAATTACCGTGGTGCAGCGAATTCCCGAGGGACTTGAGATTGAGGGTCTCAGGGAAGGGCTCACGCACATGATGAAGGAACACGAGATTCAATACAGCATCAGTTCAGGGGTTGCGCGAGTCCTTCGCAGTGAGGTCGCCACAGCGCAGAACGAACTCCGAGCTGGCCAGCGCAAAGGTATCAAGTTCGAAGTTGTTATTCAGGACCAGGAACACGTGGACGTTCAAGTCAAAGATGTTCCCACAGATCCTGACAATCCAGAGCCTAACGCTTCTCACCCATCGACAGGCCATGATCACCGAGTGCCCAAACCAGGGCACTGCGCAAGATGCCATGAGCCTTTCACGGAGTATGAGATGGAAACATTGGTGGGGTACGCATGTGGGCATGTATTCCACGTGAGCCATCTTTTGGAGATGTTGCATGGAAATAAGAAGGTGGATGTCAACCTAGGCAATGGCTCTGAGGAAGGAGGTCGGTATTCCGTAGGCATGAAGGTGATGAGAGCACGACTGCTGAAGGATAAAATGAGAGGGGGTTGCCCTGTATGCCACTTTAAAGAGTAGATATTTCACACAGAGCATCGGTTTGGGGCGTCCATACATTAGTGGCGTATAAGAGGTGGTCAGTCTTGATACATCAGTTTGGATACTTTCACGGCGAACAATAAAGACACATATATGCAAGGAGCAAATTCGGGTTCTTCTCAAGGTACCTAGGTACAGCGCAGCATATTAAGACCTCCACTCGGTTCCGAAATGCAAAAGAAAATCGAACACAATCCTGCATTGCCATCATTCTACTTCCTGTAGGCTCTTAAACATCATCCAACACTATCCCTTTTCTCTCTAACGCACGTGAAAGGTATATCCGAGTGTAGAGTGAGTACAAGTATGAATGCATGGGGAAGCATGATCTAGAGGGATACTTAGAAGACGACAGCGATGAGCATGCCAGCGAGGCCGAGAGCGGCACCAGGAGCAAGCATCTTAGCGGCACCGGTAGCGGTGACACCAGGAGTGCCAGTGGGAGTGCCCTCCGCGGTCTCCTCAGCGGAGGCAGGGTTGGAGTCAGTGGCGGTGCCAGAGAAGGAAATGTCGTAGCCGGTCTCGGAGCCAGTGGTGACAGCGCTGTCAGTGGCAGAGGGCACGATGACGGTTGAGAGGACGGTCGGGTTGCCGGACGCGTCAGTGGTGCTGATGAGAGCAGAAGCAGAAGGGTTCACAGTACCCTCGGACATGGTCTGGATGGGGTTGGGACCCTGCTGACCAGCAGAAGTCATAGAGGGAGGGATATAGACAGTCTCAGAGGTCCCAGGGACGATAGGAACACTGGGAGCGCCAGAAACACTGGTGGACTGGGCGCCGGTCTGTTCAATAGGGGGGGCACCATCGGTGACAGAAGAGACACCTTGGACGCTGTAGGTGGTCTGGCTGTTGTCGGCGGGAACAGTCGGGTTGTTTCCAACAGGGTTGGAGGGCACCTCAGTGACGACAGAGGGCTGGATCCTGACGCTGGACACGATGGGGGCAGCGGAGGCACACTGAGTCTCGTGGGTGACGGTGCAGATGTTCATGGTAGAGACGACAGTGCCTGGATTGTTAGTCAATTTACGAGACAACATAGAGGCAGAAGAGAGAATATACCGTCAGAGGTGGCAACGCCATAGTGGGTGACTGGGGCCTCGGTTGAGGTCTGAGCAGCTGGAGAAGCATAAGTATAACGAATATATCGTCAAGGATTCTGGTGTCACGAACTCAGGCATGAAGCACTCTCGCTCTCGGGATCAGTTCCCACGGCGGAAGCGGCGCAAAAAGCCAGAATGCTGGCGACAACCTGGAGCTTGAGCACAGCCATCGCGATAGTGAGGAATCTATTATTTGAGAAAAAGTTATTAAATGACCTTGGGGAGAGAAGAGAGAGATGTTCTGAAGGTGAAGGTGAGGGTAAAGAAGTGCAAGCACGTCAATATTCAAGAGTTTCAGGGGGCAGAGAGGCAAATAAATACTCACAGGTTTGATGTTTGAATATGTTGGAAGTGAGAGTGACTGTAAATACAGATGGTTATGCAAGATTGTGTGTGATGAGGTGTACGATCGATGCAGAGAAGAAGAGGGTGAAGAAGAGAGGAAGAAATAGAAAAATAAAACGAGGAGAAGATTCCTTTTAAGGGGCAGGTAAACAATAGAGAGGTCCCCGCGTGAATGAATAGCCAGTATCAGTTCTTAACAGCCATTGACAGTGACTGACAGTGGCAGTGGTGAGCAGCTGGCGAGTTCTCGTTTCAAGGGGCAACGGTTTAACAACAATAGAAATGATGAATAGAACTATCCACCTAGGTATGTAGCGGACAGTGGGAGGCAGGGCAACTATAGTGAATGCTAAGCAACAGCCGTTATTCGGTGGTACGGATCCTCGTTGCACCACGTCGTGTTGAGGCATCATGTCCCAATTTTGGTGTTTGCCCCTGAGATGAAGGTTGGGTTACTTGACAAAGGTTGAACGAAATGAATGGTTGCTATAGAGAGACACCAGTTATTTTATAATATCCTGCAATATTCTATGCTTAGATGTTATTTTCTAGCTTCTCTCGCTGAAGTTAAGGGAAAGATATTCGCATTTGTCGGCTGAATTGAAAGTCATCCGAGGCGAAGAAACACCTGCATCGATTCTCAGACCAGATATACAATGGATACGCACATAAAGTTCATTCTTCTTTGTCTATTGTTACCTCTGTCCATACTATGCGTCTTTCCTCAAAGAGCCACTAATTCAACAATGATCTCCTCGAGCTGCACTTGAATGGTGCACGGTACGTCTAATTAATCTTGCCACTGAAAGTCTGGAGCATCTCTCTGTTAGAATGTGCGGTGCTGCGGGTTCTTGTCCCACGTTACAACCGCAGCGGCATCTTGCATTTCTACACACAACATAAGCTATATCTGTTAGAGATAAATTGTTCTTTCCAGGGTCTCGCATCTATTCCCCTTGATTCAAGATCAAGGATATCTGCTGAACAACGGTACAAGTCTCCTCGCTCAGCATGAATACGATACATGAAACAGACACCAGGCAATCTCAAATAAGTTGTACTCTTGTCTCTTCAGCACGTGTCTGGGTAGTGGACTTGTGTCATGTTACTCGCCTGTGCTTCAGAGTGAGTACCCGATGAGGGACAGGCCGTCTCCGAGCAGAGTCATAGGGAGAGCACAGGTTGAGGTCTGTCTAAGCGAGTCTATATGTTCTCGTAGTAAAACGGTATGTCTCAGGGTCCTTTGAATTCTCTTGAAACACTTTGAAGGAGGTCAATTGAGGAGTGTCCAGGTGCGATTGGATTCATTACTAGATGCCTGTTGGTGTTGATTAATTCATGGATCTCCAAGCAGCTGATATCCTCCACACTATTGGTATAACTCAAGAAAATTGCTAGACCAGAATCACTCATTTAGTCCATTAGTCAATAACCAGTTAACCTGTCCTTGCCTTTCAATCAAGTCCAGCGAACGATTTTCAAAAGTACATTAACATGCCCTTTTTACTCGTTTTTTTGGATGGGTTTTCCATGATATGTATAACTACCACTACTGTTACCGATTTTAAAGCCAAGTCAGTTATAGTTTGTTGAAATATAGAGACATGGAGGTTCAAAAAGAAGAAAAACAGCACATGAATGGTATCCATAAAATGAGGCTCTGTGATACAGGGTAGCAAGATATTGGAAATTTGCAAAAAAAGAGGGTACAATGATGGATTCTAACCATCTGCAATGGACGAACAGGGAATCGAACCCTGGACCACTCCCAGATTATTCGGATGAATTATGCTAAGGGAGTATTATACCACTAAACCATTCGCCCGTTTGAATATTAGACTTGGACAAGCTTGGGATTATCTGTGCTGTCGCGCAGTTCTTGGACAGCCCACTCCTTGGTAAACCTTTTCTATTTCCTCGATAACACCCCTAAAGCCAATATGAAACACTTGCGCTTGCGTGTACAAAGAGATCGGCCTATGCTGCCCATCATTCCATCCCCAGAGTCGACACAAACTTATACCACAACTTTCCAACTATCAAGAGTTGCAGAGACATGAAACATTATAGAAATAGTCGTATAGAAAGGAATTCAGCAAACCAAGTCACAGTAACTCATTTAACCTTCAAATAGTTGCCTTAATCGTCGAAGATGTCCAGTTGTCGATAGTATAGTAGTCACCAGAACACCATAGCACACCACCATGACAAGTCGAGTTATAAGATCAGGAAGCGCCATCATCAAGACTGCTAAACAGAGAAAACTCATAGAAAACCCATTGATAAGAGTCCTGAGAGGAACAAGTGGAGGAGGCGGTGGTGCTTGGTTATTCGCAGGAGCGTTTGTCGCAGGCCCCTGTGATAGAGCAACAAGATCCGATGCCCCAAGAAATTGATTTTCGTCTTCTATTAAAATCTGCCGATGATTCAAAAAAGTCCTGTATGATTGTATTTCATCATTCGCTGGTGCTGGCAGCTTTTGCATGTCCTCCAAAGACATGACCACGTTTCCTGATATGATTAGACAAAGGGCCTGCGAAAGGTCTGAGTGGACTTACGATATCTACGAAGAATGGCCTCAATCCTTTCCATCACCCGATGCCTACTTCGATGGATTTCATGATTCGAAACTCGCTCTTCTCGTCCAGAGACAGCCATGCGACCACCATTTCGTGTAGTGATGGAATCCAGTCGTATCAGCTCTTCCTCCAATGCCCCAAGTTGATCTTGATGATATAGGAGGGCGCGGTGATGCAGCCAGTCGAACCTTCGATATAGCGGTTTGAGGCGTGGTTCAGCTTGGCCTGATATCCTAGCTGCTATTGATGCATATCCATCCAGAGCATCGATAGGAAGGTCATCGTTCTGCATAGGTATATCGTCGTCTTGTGTTTCTGGGTATGGGAAATTGTATGAAGAATGCTGGTTGGAGAAAGCAGGTTCCAAAACGTTAGAATTATGGTTCACATACGCAAACCCAGAATGAAATGGTTGTTCGATAGGAGGTAGCCCTGAGTGTTGAGATGGGAACAGGTCTTGAGAAGGAGGGTAACCGGCAGGAGTATGGTTTGGTCCCCAACCAGCATATGACATGGGACTGATAGGTGATTGAGGATAGTTAGCAACGGCCACAGCTGAAGGGGCATAAGCTGATGCCGCAGCTTGACGACCGTTGGGAGGACTCTTGAAATAACTTAATTCCGGGGAAGCTGAGAAAGCCTCATGGGGGACACAGTTCGGTTCGGGTCCGGACCCGGGACCGGGACCAGGACCAGAGGACGATATACTACTAGCTCGGTGTGCACCCTTGATCTTAAAATTCCTTCCTTCCCTTGGCATCTTGGCCCTATTGCTGGTGGGTTTGGATGCGGCAGTATCATCGGTGGATGTAAGCTGCGTAACGGCGGACCCGCTGGCAGTACGTTGAACGCTTGAGGGGGGGTACTCCATCTTGGACGCCGAACTGGGTGGTGTTGGATAACGAGCTGCACCCTCACTAGGTGACTGGCTGGCACTTTCTTCGTAGTCTTCAACTGTAGGCGGTTGGGGTGTGGACTTTTGTACGGGCCCGCCCTCAGAAGAAGACCAGGAAGGCCTTATTCGAGTTTGTGCTCGGTCGTCCATTGTGTTTTTGCGCCGAGGAACAGGTTTTCTGTTTTCGAGTTGACTTCAGGATCACCAACAATTTTATTCGAGTAAAATTGGTGATACTGAAAGGTTGGAGCCAAGAGTCGACTTATCAACGATGTCTTATACAATGATACTGTAGCGCGTACCAAAGGCCTGCCAAGGATGTCACAGAACGATAAACTTGGTGTTCATGGACCATTCAACACTGGAGAATAATGAGTATCAACTGTGTCGGCAATGTATTGAAGTTCTCATAACGCCGAAAATAGCGTTTGACAGGATCGTGACACGCGGGAACTGATGCTGGAATCCGTGAGCAACCGTAAGTATGTCAGTCAACCCAATAGTAAGATCTGACATAAAATAAAGCGTAGAGCCTGACGACAAAGAGAAGCTCCCGATAACTTTGAACAGAGCTTTAAATCGGCAAAAGGGAGTGAAGGATTGCGGGGAAATGAAAGAAAGTGTAGGTAAACTTCAAGACTCCTTGAAACTAAGCTAAGTCGGCTATGAGATGATGATGATGGTGGTGGTGATGATGATGGTATGTTTGTCACGATAGTCAATGCGCTTGCCTGACTTAAAGATTCACTGCCTTGTTTCAAAACAACAAAAGCGTGAGCAGCTGAGCCGTGGAGGCCGGCTGCGTACTTGAGCTTGCCATTGGAGCCCGTGCAAAGTGCAAAGAGAGAGATGGTGGTGGGGGAGTGAAAGGTTGGGTGGTATCAGTCAGAGATGCCTACCTAGTGACTGTGAAGTGGTGGTGGTGAGAGCAGCCATTGTACCAGAACTTAATATACTGCCTCTAGAAAGAGTTGAATTTGGCATTTGAGGCATGCTCTTCAACCCAAATATTAAATTATATATTGATAGAAGATGGACGAGATATAATCGAGACATTGGTACATATCAGAATACCTAGTAATTAGGTATACATCTATCTGAGCAAGGCACGTGATCAGATTGTTGACATGATCATCCAGGCTAGGTAGGTAGTGGTTGAAGAAGATGGCTCCACCAGAGCTCAATTCCAAAAAAGAAGATCCTCCAAAAGTAAAACGGTCAATTGAGCTGGTGGCAACCACAATTTTGAGGCCGTTATGACGATTTGGATATAGTCAGCCTCGTCCGAGCTGCCGAGTCACAACGCACTCCCACCGCAACCCTCCATCATTCCGTACCTCCAATCGAACTGTCCACCAGCCACACCAACACAACGATAGTCAAGACTCGAATGAATACATTTAGTTAAATTCGACACTTCAAATGCGAATCTGAAGCTTCTTCAATTCCTCATTATGTCACGAATACCAACTTCTGTCCTAGGCAAGTATCTGCTCAAAGGGCAAATACCTCGACAAGGCTGTATCAGTGCGCGCCATATATGTAGACGACCTACATTACCTTCAACATCCGCATCTCTCACCAACACTTCAAGGCTTTTGCATGTTTCCCCTGAAGTTGTTACACATCCTTCCGCACAACCGATACCTTTACGAAAGCAGTTGAAGGACGAGGCAAAAAAAGCCAAGAAGCAGGGCAAAAAGAAGTCAAAGGGTGATTCTCAAACAGTTGATGGCTGGGAGCTGACTGTTGGTATCGAAATCCATGCTCAATTAAACACCGCACACAAACTATTCTCACCAGCTGTGGCATCTTTCAACGACGAACCCAATAGTCATGTCGCACTCTTTGATGTTGCCATGCCTGGCAGTCAGCCCTTGTTTCAGAAGGAAACCTTGATTCCCGCGTTGCGCGCAGCTCTGGCCCTAAATTGCGATATTCAAGAAGTTAGTCGATTTGATCGAAAACACTACTTCTGGTGGGATCAGCCGTCCGGATATCAAATCACACAGTACTATCAGCCCTTCGCCAAAAATGGACACATTACTCTTCTTGCTCGAGACGGAATTTCTCCTCAGGATGGCGAAAGTGTGACGATTGGAATCAAGCAAGTCCAGCTTGAGCAAGACACTGCAAAGACGCTCGCTCAAACCGGCAAGATTCAATGGCTGGACTTCAATCGCGTAGGCATCCCTCTGATTGAGATTATCACCGAGCCGGAACTTCACCACCCTCGCACTGCTGCCGTTCTTGTGCGAAAAATACAGATGCTGCTGAATACCGTCGATGCCTGTGTTTCAGGCATGGAAACGGGAGGTCTAAGAGCTGATGTCAATGTTTCGGTCCGCAGAACCGACGGATCTAACCCATCTCTTGGCACTAGAACCGAAATCAAGAACTTAAGCACCATCAAGGCAGTTGAGGACGCTATTATTGCAGAGCGTGACCGTCAAATTCGTGAATTGGAAGCTGGACGCTCTATCCCCAGTGAGACTCGAGGTTGGGCTATCGGATCCACTGAAACACGACGACTGCGTGGAAAAGAGGGCGAAGTGGATTATCGATATATGCCTGATCCCGATATTACGCCTCTTGTTATCGGAAACGATCTTGTGGACCATCTACGACAATCATTGGCCGTGACTCCTGATTCGGAACTGGATACTCTCATTGCTCGATTCGGTCTTACAGCCAAGGATGCGTTGTCTCTGATCAACCTAGAAAACGGCTCGCGTGTCCAATACTATTACAAAGTCCTTCATTCTATCCAGAGTAAACTCGCGCAAGATCTCGGCGAAGCTGAGATGCCCGAATTCAAGAGCTATTCTGCTCTTGTTGGTAACTGGATTATCCATGAGCTTGGCCGTCTCACCACCTACAAAGCCGGACCTCTTGCAGCCCGAGACCTGACATTCACACCAGAAGGCGATTGTGAGCAGGTTCCCGACTCAGATCTGTCACAGTTACTTTACCATTTGATCCGCAAACATATTACGGGCAAGGTTGCAAAGGAGCTCCTTTTCGCCATCTATCTAAAGGAGATTGAGGGTGGTGTCACCCGGGCAATCGAAGAGAATGATTTGTGGTTTAAGGAGATCTCAGAAGAGGAATATGAGCAGTTGGCTGATGATGCGATGGAGGGAGAAAATAAGATCTTGCAAGAGTTCGCCAGCTCTGAGACATTTCCTCAGGGGAAACTCATGTTCCTTGTGGGTAAGATGATGCGTCTTGGACCTACTGAGCGTATTGTCCCTGCAAATGCCGAGCGCATCATGAGGGCAAAGGTTGAATCTCTGCGGGGAGCGTGATTTGCACCCACGGGAACGGGGAATGTTACGGTGATCAATAACACAATCCTTCTCCTGTCACCTGAGTGTCCATGTCACAACAACTGTGTCACCGAACTTTTTATTCAAGATGGCGTTTAGCCCACAACTAAAGATAGTCAACCGGTCCGACAATGAGGCTTTGCCGGAGCATCATTGGTGTCACCAGCAGTTCTCTTGCGTGCTGAAGCACAAAGTAGCAAACATGGATCGTTCGATACAAGGCATTGCATGTGCCTAGAATAAACAATTACTTCTCTCATTCCAACGTGTTCTCTAAAGCAAGTTTGGTCATGACAGACCCTGATACACCTACAACAAGCTTGTTCCCCAAAACTGACAAACTCATGGATACTATCTTTCCAACACGCGCTACGGTTTCATCTCATGAGGACGAAGATGTCCCACGAGCCTGGGAATCTAGCCATGGTTCGACGTTCAAAACAGTTGTTCCAAGCGACCAAGACACTGAGGGCGATGTTAAGACAGAGACAGTGTGGGAGACGATGAATCCATATACAACGAGTGATCGAGATAGGACATCGACTCCTATTTCGACAAAAGTGATCAAGACTACAGCAACACCAGTTGCTACTACAAAACACGAGACTAGATATTCAACGGAGACGTCGACGGGTAGCCAAGGTCCCGATTCTCTGGACACAACAATCCACAACTCCAGTGATGGTCTATCAGATGGAGCTATAGCTGCTATTGTCATCGGTGTCCTGTTTGGCTTAGCCGTGATAGCGGTAGTATTATGGCTCTTAGTCCGCAGACCACGCAGACACTCAAGAACGGCCGAGGTTATTCCACCGCAAACCCCGATATACAGCCCTCCACCACCAAAGTCCACATTGCCAATTCCTCCGCCACTAGCTGAGCTAGGTAATCAATCTGATCGAGCCTCCGCACTAGAAGATTCCTGGGTTAGCCATGGAGACCGTGTCCGATCGCCTACGCCTCAACCTGCGGTGGCAGAGGTGAGAAGCTTTGTTCGTGCGTGGCAGAAACCGCGAGTATATACTGTTGGTGGAGGGCGCATTGCAGAATTGCAAGGCTCAGAGACACCACCAAGTCCCGATGATGGAGACGATGATAGGTCACCTATCTCTCCAACGTCTCGAGCGGGTTCATCTCAAGCTGACCGCCATGTCGTCAATCCGGTCTCATTGACTTCGAGGTTCAGCACGCTGTCTTCCAGAACCGATCGAAGTCGAGAACGTGGAGAGAGGAGAAGGTTTTAGTAAAGATTTAGCGTCTTGGGCAATTGAATACCTTTCCGCTCAATAGGGGTAGGCTTAATTTCGGTGTTTCTGGAAGGGGTGAGACGATGAGATTTTGTGCTACGGATTGAGTCGCTTATGGAAAAGGGACGAATCAGAGAGTGAGCTTTTCTAAAAGTTCCTGGCTACTCAATTTCACCATAGATAGGACAGGAGGTTCTCCGACCAATTTAATGTATCGATGTTCTTCACACTTATCTGAGATTTGTCTCAGTTTTGGATCAAGTTTCAGTATTCTTTGCTTGGTGCTTATGCAGTAGATGAAGGCTGAATGGTACTACGGCACTTTGTGGTAATCACGAGCAAACAGATAGATTTCATGCAATATACCGTCAGTATCATTGGATGTCCTTTGCAGGATCTCATGTTCATATCTGCTCAAATTCCGAGTGGACTGCGCAACAATAACCTATTCACTATTACCATAAACTCCAGGCTCCTTACGTGCTGAAACACGATAATACCTCAAAGGACACAAAAAGGACCGCAGCAAAGCAAGGTATGTTCTCACCAACCCCATGTTGCCCCGTCCCAAACCTTCTTAGCCTATGCCTTTCCGTTGGGTCCATGATTGTGACCATGAGCTGCCTGCAGCACTTCGTTATCATACTTGCCAGGCTGAAAGGCATAATTCAAGTTCTCCCTATCTTTCAAGAACATATCAACCCTTTCATCTTTGGACCTACCCGCCGCAATTGTGTTTCGGCGGGCAACCTGCTGCCCAATGGCAAGGTTGGACTGGTTTTTCATTTCCATAAGATCAGCGCCGTACTGATCAGCTCTACTCATCTGAGCAAAGGCACCTATCATGCACATGACAACAACAATAGTGGCAAAAAGACCATTGGACATGTATAAGGGATCTTTGACCCTTCCATCACGGGCATCGTACCAACGCTCCCAGTCTTCCCAAGTAGCGTTATGCGCAGCAGATCCAGCCCTATGCCTCCAGGAGCGATCTGCGTTACGGACTCTTTCATTAAGTGTCTCGGGTCGGCCACCGGTCCAGCCTACACCATGTACATCATAGAGTTGACGCTTGGAGGGGTCGCTGAGGAGGTCGTTGGCGGCAACAATTAAACGGTATCGTTCTAGGCGAATGGGATGTGGGATGTTATCAATGTCGGTAGAATGGCTGTGCCGGTCGGGATGGTATACTTTGACAAGCTGGTAGAATCGATGCTTGGTATACGGAGCGTCACTCTTCATAGCGAAGATCTCGTAGGGAGAAGGATAAGTGGTTTTAGGCCATTCAGGGATTTCATTGTGATTGAAGCTGCCTTGTTGGTCGCTACTCAATGTAGCATATCGCCTATGTCGGGCTATAGAGCAAGTCGCTGCCGGTGCGCAGCTAGATCGTACCCCTCTGAATGACGTTATAGACCGGAGAGACGTTATCCTCGACACGGTGGGGAAGGCGTTGCAGGAGCCGAGAAAGATGGCGGATTTGTTTAGCGGCATGACGATTGTTGTGAGCGGCATAAGCCTGAAGGCATTGAGAACATGTTTAGCACCGCAAGCTATGAGGGTTTGGATATCACGGATTGAGCATGTTAGAGCAGGAATCGATAGTAACGAAGATGGAGGTTTAAGCGGCTCATCACGTAGCGAATGAGCACGCGCATTATCCCACAGATTCCGTTCTAGCTGCATACCCCACAATCGGCGACCCAAATAGCAGGGATTACCTACCTACATATCTAATCGCCGGCAACGGCGATTGATAAGCCCGAGCCACAGCTTGCATGGTCACGAGACCAGACAGTTTGAATTCATCTTTGTCTATCTCACCGAGATGTTCACCACGGTGAAGAAATCTTTCCTATTACCTACCCCTGCTTCGATCTGCCGACGTCCCGAGATACCCTTGTATTTCACGACAGATTCGTTCACATAATCCGTCCATACTACCAATGCGTATCTTACCAATCGGTGCCGGATAAATTGGTTGATAGCAACTCCAACCGTCGATCCGATCAGAGCACCGCAGTTTTACTACCAACCAACCTCTGTTGCCGATGTATCCGACTCTTCAAGTCGAGAATCTCAGATACACTCAGAGATGAAATGCTTACCCTGAATCATTCGGCAATTTCTTGAACGTAACCGAACTTCCATTCGAGCGCTACCGAGGATATTGAAGTTCTTACAGGAGATAATCACGGGAATAACATAGTGTCATCGGCGTCATGTCATCAGAGGCGCTGCACTAAGTCGGGAGCCTCGATCTGTACAATATTCACACATCCCTTGCCTTAGTTTATTACGTTTATGCTTCTCCTCATTCGCATCAAGTCCGACTCCGCGATTTGGGGTAGAAACATGGGATAATAGTGTTCGTCATCTATGGGGAAGATCCGTCAAGGGATCAACCTGACACACGGTACCTAGAGACGGCAGTTCATGTAGCCGTGAACCAATAAGACCATTTCGAGTTGGACATGACTCTCCATAGCTTCGATTTCCCACGTTGTGAGCTTGACTTAGTGGAGTTGGATAACGGAATTCTTCCGGTGGTCATGTCAATCTCTCCACTGCCCACCGACACAATTTGGTCGTTATCTCCACTGCAGGCTTTTCTCTGCTTTAGTTACCAAGTTTACTAATGCTTCCAGGGTGGTTTGTCGTGGGAATACCTCCGGTCTGTAGTTCATGCTGAGGCTCAAGGGTACCTAGCAGGGATTGATCCTCCCGGCTTGGCATGAGCCTCAACAATGATCCTGAACACTTCTCAACCTTTGAAGAGAGAATTGGAAGATGAAGGGATATTTCAAATCAAAGGAGAGCTCCTTGACCAACTTCAACGGACCAGAGTTCAACGACCTACAATTTGAATTATCTGCGTCTAGGTACTTGAGTCAAAACCAGCCAACCATCGCCACACAATTCCCATCACCAACACTCATCTGATGACGACTGGATTATACCCTGGACACCGGATCCGCTTCGTCTAAATCAACCCAAGCACACTCTCCAGCATGTTATATCCGCGTGCCGACATATCCAGCTTTTCCCAGGATAAAATGCTTCCCAAAGGTTCCGTCATACCACATTGGGAACCTCCACATTGGCTTCTGGGTCTATTCTCCACGTTTTTCCTCGGCCCTTTGGCGTTGTTCCTGGTCAAAGGTTGTTAGTGTCGTGGGTCGTTGGGCTCGGATAATGAACCATTTTCCAATGAGCTTGTCAGTCACATTGGATTGTCAGTTCTCAGCCTGTTGTTGATCTTGCCATGGTGATCCCATTTGGATCTTCGTTCCCACACTTCAGGCAGACCGAGGGAGTTGAATGTCCGCCCATTCGTCATGTCAGAGTTGAGTAGGTTTGGGGTAGATCCCTTATCCAGTTGCGATTAAGATATAAATCTCTGTCGAGACCCTAAGTGCATTAACCAAGACCTTTCTCCAGACTTGCTCCCCAGATCTTTCTACATAAGCTTGTTCCTTGCGTCCCCAGTGATTAGGTCTATCACTACTCAACTTTCTGTGGTCCGAGTCTACTTCTCTGACAAAATGTCGTCAACCACTCCTCCCTCCCACGGGGCAACTACTCCTACTCAATACACGGACAAAGAGGACGGTGGTCACTATCACTGCAACCACCCCAACCATTACTATGAAGAACGAAACAGGAGCCTTCCAAAGCCTCACCAGTCCATGGTGTCGCAGGTTTACAACCCTTCGTTTTTCAAGGTTGCCAACCCTGGTCCTCTGGGCTTGATCAGTTTCGCTTTGACTACCTTTGTCCTTGGTCTCTACCAGTGCGGTGCTGGGTAAGTTAATGGTTGTAATTCTTCCGTAAACTTGTACGCTAATAGTCTACGATAGCCTCCCTGGATCCAACCCTTTCGGCGGTGTCGGCCCTGATCAAGCCATCTTCGGTTTGGCAGTCTTCTTTGGCGGTATTGCCCAGCTCTTCGCAGGTCTTATGGAGTTTCGTGTTGGTAACACCTTTGGTACCACCGTCCATTGCTCTTATGGCGCTTTCTGGCTTTCTTTCGCTATGTTCTTCGTGCCAAACCTTGGCATCAAGGACGCATATAAGGGCGACGACCGCGCTTATAGCTTCGCCCTTGGCATTTTTTTGATCCTTTGGTGTTTCCTCACACTCATCTTCTTCGTGGCTGCTCTAAAGACCAACATTGCGATCCTTGTCGTTCTTGGTTTTCTCTTCCTCGCTTTCCTCTTCCTTAGCCTGGCTCAGTTTCTGCAGACCACTCACCCTACTGCCGCGATCCGAATCAATAAGACAGGAGGTGCATTCTCAGTCATTTGTGCCTTTGCAGCATTCTATGCTGGTGCCGCCGGTATTATGACAGAAGACACGACATGGGTTCGCTTCCCTCTGGGCGAAATTGATGTCCAGCCCAAGAAGACAAACATGGCATAAGAATAAGATCTCATGAGGTGGGGAGGAAATTGTATGGCGCTATGTTATGATTGGCTTTCATTTGGCATACGGGACTTTTGAGAATGACTTTATGTTTTTAATACCCTCCTGGATGATATGAAGAAAATAATGGAGACGAATAATACCTACCTATCAAAGACCAACAATATCCAAGAGTTAATGACGTCATGTTTTGCTTGTCCGTGACACACTCGATGCACAAGAGATTGAGCCATGTCTCTTATTTCAAATGTGGTATGATTTATAAATCAAATTCATTGGAATGGTAGTAGACACAACATGTTGTTCACGAAATAAATATGTGAATTGATTGGCTTGATGCATGGATTTGCTTCCCTAACCGTGTAATGCATGGCTTGTAATCGTACAGCAGACCATTATTGGGTCTGATCTTCATTATGTCCCATCTCAGTCACAGCAAGTTAAGCTTGGCTTACAACTTGCCCTTGACCTCCTCAGCGGCACCCTTCACCTTGCCCTTGGCCTGCTCAGCAGCGCCCTTGGCCTCACCCTTGAGTTCCTGAGCCTTGCCAGCAGCCTCTCCTCGGAGCTCCTGGGCCTTTCCGGTAGCGCTGCCGCCAGTGACGTCCTGGGCGACATCCTTTGCCTTTGCAGTAACGTTCTCTGGAGGTGATTATTAGCAATTGACTTTGAAGGAAGAGTGCCTATATACTAACCGCCAACTTCAATACCGTCAACAATCTTGTCGCTCACAACACGGTCAACCTTCTTGACGGTGTCCTTTACAGTATCGGTAGCTGTCTTCTGAAGAGAGAAGCTGGTAGTGAATGTTCGTGGTGCCTGGAAGGCGATGACGCGAGGAGCGAGGGCCACACGGCGGATGACGTTCTCTGTGAGGAAAGACATTGTGATTTTGTTGTGTTTGTTGTGAAGTTTTGATTAAGTAGGGTGGATGAGTCGGTGATTATTGAAGAGGAATATAATTATCAATTGATGAATTGTTATAAAGAATAAGATAGAGAGCTTTCAGAAGGAGAGAAATAGGAAAGCTCTTGCACTTATGTTTATGACGGCGGGAGCTTGTCATGGCTGCATGATGTCACTCGCGGGGAAAGAGCTCCCTGTTGCGGCGCGACCATGAAGCACGTGAAGGAATAAGAGGTAATGATGACGCAGTGAGGCTTGAAATAAACGGGGAGAGCTCAACATGAGCTTGTCTTCTTTTTGCGTTTGTGGTTAATCTCACCATCGAAACATTTGGCGGGCGATCGTCGTTTATAGAAACAAAGGTTCAAAGCTCTTGTAGGGAATGTCTTGGGTTGACAGGCTGGATGTTAGTGCAAAGGAAGGGAAACATAACTTATCTAACTAGTAGGTACAGTACAGTACATTACCTACCTTTAACTTTAATGCATGAGCCACATAATTAATTGATCATAACTGATGTGTTGAATGGAGATAACTTCGTATTACAACAATCTTAATTCTGTATATATCTTAAACCCTGAAGAAACATGCATATCAACATATATCAACTCTTCATAACTGATCATGAATAATCATCATCATAAATAAAAACAATGTTTCATCAATCATCATTTCATTCAGCCCTTCACGTCTCTATCAAACCTTTTGTCATTAGACGTTGCCGCCCTTTCTCTGGGTTCTACCGCCTCGTTTTCGATATCTCGAGTATCATGATCCAAAGTACCCAACTGAAGAGTAGCAGCGCCTCGGATCATAAACTCCTGGTCTCTGGCCCTTGGTTTCGGCTCATCACATTTATCGTTAGTCTCGTTATCATCCTCGATAACTTCATCTTCAGACGTCCCCACTCGACCGTTTATAACGTTGTCGATACGTAACCTTGGTGGACCCGAGTTCAGCTTCATGCCGTTCTTGGGGGGTCCAGCTGCATATGGTCAGCAAAAAAAAAAAAGCAAAATCAACAAATTTAGAGGGCAGATACTCACAAAGTAATAGATCAAACAGCTTTACAATAACCGGGCCCCAAACCGTGACTGCGATAATTTGGCCATAACTCCATCTATTGGCGGCAAAACTCTCAGCATTGATGACCTTTGTAAGAGAGACCATATAAAGGATATTAATAACGAGATACGCAACTTCGAGAATGCGCCAGAACCACCTCTTAATGAAAAGTCCTCGTCTCTGTTTCCCCCAGCGCGGCCATCGACCTAGGCGATACGAACCAATCTGGACATGCTTCGTAAGATGATGCTTGCGAAGCGTCCACGCCAGTTGATCAGCTACCAAGGCGATGATGGCGATAGTGTCAAGAATGAGAAATGTCATCTTGTACAACAGAGGATGGGGGAAGAAACTGAAGGACTGTCCATTGATACCACGGGTTGCAGCGCAATATGTTCTTGGACTTGGATTAAATCCACACGCTTTGATCTCATGCTGATTCTTAAACAGAGCGAATGCATCTTTGAAGTAGATCTTCTGTGATGTTGCCACAATTGCGAGAAGGTATTCCATGAAGAAACCCAGGAACGTATGCCAGTTGCGAATGCCTTCGTGGTGCAAACATACCTGAATTAAAAACATAGCTAAAATCCCATTCTGCGAAACATGAAAAGCAATGGCAGCATTAACGACGATCTCACCCCAAAAAGTGCCTTCTTGAGAGTTGACAACAATAGCAAGAATGGATGCAATCTGGACAGCAAAGACAAACCAGCACTGAGCCTCTTGAAACTCGACCAAAGTGGTTGCAATAGCCATACTCGTGCGAGACAATCCACCTGAATCGCGCCAAATCATGCTCTCGATTCGAGTCAGGCTGCGCTTCAGGCGGTAGGGCTTGGGCTCAGATTTTCGACGATTGGTGTCTTGAGTTATGGTGACCCAAAGAGTGAAGCCTTTGAGGAGGAGGTACAGCGATGCAGCAAAGCATACCTGAAGTACATATGAGATGAGTACCTAGAACCCATGTCAGTGTGTGGGTACCAAACAGAGATTGATGCAACCTACACCTGGTCCAAAGATATCCGGGTTAACCTCCGCTGGTAATTCGGGGCAAAAATCGTCCAGGGCCTCGAATATCTCCTCAGGGGTTGAGGTCCCATAGGAGAGGCGGTCAATTGTACGGTTGCAAGGTTTGCTAAGACCGTCATTGTCGCAAGAATCCTGCGCACAAGCAATGAGAGACTTCAAAACTGGTTCCCCATCAAAATCAGCCAAAGTACCAGATCCCATGATAACGCTCGCATTGCGTTCTGTCTCCTGGCTGATATAATAATGATTGGCGTCCAGAGTCCAATGCGCCGCTGCAGCCAAGGCAGCACAGTTATAAAAGGTCTCTAATGAGCTGAAGAAGAGACTGGAATTGTTGCAAGCGCGTGTGCAGTCGGCTTTGCCATCAACTTGGCATCCGGCACTGAAGAGGGTAATCTCTTGGCCTCCATCGAGGCTGGTGGCGAAAAGTTCTTTAAACGTGATTCCTGAATCGACATCATCGGAACCAGAACCGAGACCGGCGATGTCGAGAAAAGGGAAGAAATCTGATGTTCCGTCGATTTTGTCTCGAACGAGAATGGTGAGAGGTATATCAGAGGCTGTGGATGAGGGCAGCGATGATGTGAGCGTCGTAGATGCCGATAAAGATTGAAGAATGGACGTTGAAGCCATCCCGGAGCTGTCTCTTGTTGAGACGTACTATATCCTCCGCGGACTCGACTAAGAGCGTCTATCCATTCTCTTACTTGTGTTATGGCTATATCACTTGATAAGTCTGGAAGCTGAGAAAGGAGAAAAGAAGAGAGAAGAGAAGAGAGAGAAGATCAACAGAAGTTAGAGGAGGCTGAAGACCCAACCCAATCCAATCGGTCCAGTTCGTCGCTGACTAGGATATGGGCTCGCTACTGTAATTAGTCTGCCTATCGTTGGCTTGGCACGTTTCCCCAGAATGGTAATTTTGTAAGTCTGTTTGGCGGCTGACATGAGCCCATTTTCTTGGCTGTGTAAGAGACAAAGTACACCATTTTGGTGATTTACCCTCAACAACAGATACATGAATTCAAGTGGGATTGTTGGGTGAATATACGAGATAACTTAGTGAGTCTGTTGATTGAAATGTTATCTGATCTTGGTAGTATCAGTGTGGAACTTGGACCAACTCATCATATCCACTAAAGATACATAGGTAGGTATGTATCGATAAAAAATAATACTAAGTATATCTTGAGGTAATGATAAAACCGTTAAATAGACTATAAAATTAGACTAGGAAGGATATACATAACCGTCCGTCCTGAGGTCAAATTAACCATAAATTCTTTGTTCCGTATCCCGTCCAAGCCTTATCGGTTATCGGCTTAACAAACGTAGTAATGAACCGACACCAACCGATGCACGTCATTCCTCGGCTGCCAATGCCGTGTCTTGAGTCTGAGATAGTACATACAAAGCTTCTCAACTCCTCCCTCATCATCACCAACCATCAACCACCAATTAGCCGCCCAAAATGGCTCCTCGTCTCTCTCAACCCGCCGTAACCCTCCGCCTACTCCGCCGTTACTACTCCTCCACCACCGAACCTCTCATCCGCGTAACAAACCTCCCCGCTCCAAACACTGGCCATATTCGCATCCTTGAGCTCAACCGACCCTCAGCTCGAAATGCCATTTCTCAGGCTCTTTTAGCTAATCTCCGCACCGAAATTGATGCTTTGCATAGTCAATATGGTCCTAATGGAGAAGAATTACCGCTGCAGAAGCGTTTCGGTGGTGCTGCAGGTGTAGATGAGAAGGGTCCCACGAGAGCTGTTGTGCTGGCTAGTGCTGTTGATACCTCGTTTTGCGCCGGTGCGGATCTTAAGGAGCGCAGAGGAATGAGCCAGGGAGAGTGAGTAATGCTTTCATCCCCTATTAATCAGCTACTGATCGCTCTATAGAACCGCCGAGTTTCTCACAAACCTTCGCAATACTCTCACATCTCTTTCTGACCTCCCTATCCCCACTATCTCAGCCATATCCTCCGTCGCACTCGGCGGTGGCCTCGAGCTCGCTCTCTCTACACACTTCCGTGTTCTGACCTCCAACGCAACAGTCGGACTCCCTGAAACACGTCTAGGCATCATCCCCGGCGCTGGCGGCACCCACCGTCTACCCGCTCTTATCGGCCTCTCGCGCGCCCGCGATCTGATCCTCACTGGCCGTCGCGTTAGTGCTCCAGAGGCTTACTTCCTCGGTATTGCAGATCGCCTTGTTGAGATCGTTCCTGAGGATGAGCGAGATGGCTCAGATGTTCTTGGCGAGGCCAGAAAGGCTGCTTTGAGCGAGGCCGTGAGACTGGCGCAAGAGATCTGTGAGGGAGGACCCATTGGTGTTAGGGCCGCTCTTCAGGCTGTGGCCTGGGCAAGGGAAGAAGTTGAGAACAAGATGTATGAGCGTGTAGTCAACTCAGAAGATAGAAATGAGGCTCTCAAGGCATTCCAGGAGAAGAGGAAGCCTGTCTTTACTGGCCGATGAGACTTGAGAAATAGCTTCAGTACCTTACTTGGTCAAGGGAAAATTCTAAGCAATCTGGCCGGCCTAGTTTGGTCTAATTCTAACACATCACGGTTTGGCCATCGGAAAATACTTTGAGTCAACTCCTGTCCATTATTTATGCCTAACGAAATGGCCAACGTCGTATCTATTATCCCTTTCTGCGCCTGTCTAATCTTATAGGTATCATATTGCTCAGGGGCTGCAATTCCAAAGTCATGTTGCTTGCGAAACTCGTCGAAGCCTCATTCCTACTCCAACCAGCATCGTCGCTTTCAATCCACAGGCTTTGGATCCTTCATTCTCGCAATCGTTGCCTCGGTGATGTAGTCAACCATCCCGCGGATTCTACGGTTCTGTCTTCCTCCACGCCCAAGAACGGGCTGGACTTTCTTCGCTGCGACAATAATGCAATGAGGATCAACCGGGGGTTTCTGCTTCAGTCCGCTGTCTTCAGGTTCCGGTTTTGGGACTTTTGGACTTTGGGAGATATATGAACTTTCGAGAGGTGGCACTTCGGTTTCCGAAATATCAGGAGACAGACAACCAGAGGCTGGAGGGTTTTTATTATTTCGAGAGACGTGTTTGGTTCGAGGTTTTCGCTCAAGTTCTTTAGATGGTCGATCATCAGTGCCAAGTTTTACTCGTTTTGGTGGCGGATCTGGGGTCTGAGACGAGGGTACCCCAGTCGCGGTCACATCGATCTCAGCTATATCACGTTTCATGGTCTGACCAGGTGGAGTCTTTGCTGAAGCCGATGATCCCCTGATAGTAAGTTTGATTTTCGGATGCCCCTTCCCCTCAGATTTCTAGTCACTCTTTTGCTCGGAGTATGAGTGCGGAAGTTCCTGAATGGATTGTGTTTCCTTGACTAGTTCGTCATGGGTAACATTTGTATCGCCATCGACATCCATGATTTGAGATGGAGCATCTGAAGATGGTGATGGTCTTCGACGGCGAGGAACGTCAACGTACTTCTCCTTGTCTTCGTCGCGGACGTAGCAAAGAAAGTATGGCTCGCCACTGGTGCTCAAGGTAGTCAAAACTTCACTTGTGCTGCGTTTGACTTCAACGTTGGAATCGTTGTACTTGCGCCATACGTCCTGTTCAAAGTCGTAGATCCATACCCAGTAGTGGCCAGACATTAACTGGCCACGGTGACAGATAACCGCATGAAGCCGATATGGTGTTTCCTTCAACTGGGAGTGGTGTTTCTCGACGACTTCTTCCAACTCTCCAAGCTCAGACTTCATCTTCTCCCGGATCGCGGTCTCAGTGTCTCTCATATTTTGTGGCGTGGGGGGCAGATCGGCTGCGGATGCTGGGTTGCTAGCAGGCCGGCCAATGAGAAGATAGTCGTCATCAACTGTACCATCGAAGTCCCAGTTCTCTTCCACAATTTCTATACCATCTGCCATTTCACTGTCTTCTGCTGAGGCCACAATGTTGTTATTCGCCTGTTCCTCTTGCCCAAAAGTCTCCAGAAAAGGTCCAGTAGGAATGGTGCTCTCTACTCCAGCCTTGGAGGCTTTGATATCAGAGATACGACTGTCTGTGACCCAGCCTTTCACCCTATCTTTAAACGTCTGAGACTCATGCGGGGCATCCATATATCGGTCGAGGTACAACGTCTCGGGGATTTCCACTGGGTTGCCATTCTTGCTGCCCATAGACTGCGAGCGCTGAATCAGAACGTGTAGGATGGGAGGGAGTGTCTTGATGGCGGTGTATCGTGAAAGTTTGCTCTCTTCAATGATTTGTTGGTCAAAATTCCGGCCTAGTGCATCATATAGTGAGCATGTTCCTTGGGGAGCAGGGAACGCGGTGATGGACCGGTCAAAGCTGACTTCCTTTTGGTAAGTTGTGTCGTCGAATTTCTTGGTGTAATTTATTGTTGTAACGAAGAAAGTCTCCATGATCTTTTCCAGTTGAATCCCAGTTGGCTCGTCAACAGCTGATGGGCGGATGGCGGCTTGCAGACGATTGAGAATGCTGCCCATTACTTCTTCTACATCCTGCTGGTCGGTGCCGGAAGATCTCTTTTGGTGCTCCAGGGCATTTAGCACCTTCTGGTCTACCATCTGGGACTCTCCAGCATCCACCATCTTGACATCGGTAGTCTCCTTCTCTCCGGGTGCGTCATTGCTCGTTTGTTCCGTGGTCTCGGTAGTCTCCGTGGGCCTATCACTCGCTCGAGTGATCTCAACCACATCCTCGTCCTGTCCAACCTCCATTACAGTATCGATGACCTGATCTTCGGTGGTTGTTGGAGAAGTTTCAACTTTCTCATAGGAACGATCGGAATCCTCTTCAACAAGTGTCTGCGAGCTGACGGTACTAGCTGTGTCAATTGGGTCACGGCCATTGTTGACAGTTGTGACCATCTCCACATCATCTGTATCCTTTTCTGGGGGTCCAGGTGGTGGTCGGGTAGGGAGCGGCGGTGGCTTAGACCCAGTAGTCGCTTCCGCAGAGCTCTTGCTGTCGTTTAGGAGAGTGTGAGTTGACAAGAGGACAGCGTTAGCCAGTCTCTGCGAGGGGCGCGTTGCCACCTTATCCGAAGTTTCAAGGTTCTTGAAGAGCTCTGAAAGCTCCTGCGCAACTTTGCTAGGTTAGCGGGAACTCAATCAGATATATGCGTTTCGCTGGGTAAAAGCTTACAGGCTTGAGCAACGACAGCTTCGCCACGATCCATCTGCATTTTGTTGCCACCAAGGAGTCGCTCCTTGATCTTCTCATCAGTCAAGTCCAACTTAAAGTCGTCATAGTTGACAACAATATCTCGGACTGGCTTAACGGTAAATAGATACTGTAAAAGGCTGTTGAGATAGCAGGTGTTTCCGATATTGTCCAGTCCAACTGGAAGATCAAAATTGGTAGCTTGTGGGGAAACTCCCACAGCGGCGCTTTCGTGAGAAGGCACAATGCCATGCGCTTGTCGCAACTCAGCCACTATGCTCTTGAGGTCCGTAGCATTTGTGTGCTCGGCGATCCTCTCCATAGCCTCCAAGTAAGTTGTCTTGGCATCTTTGTCCTTTGCATTTTGGATCTATTCACAAGTTAGGCTCATCTTCTGGGCTTAACACCAGAGGATAGAATATCACTGACCTTTTCCTTCACGTTGTCCAAAGTATCATGATCGAAGCCACTGGCGTCACTTAAACCAAGAATCTCCTTCGCTGTAGGCAACGAGAATCCTACACCATATTCCATGATCAATTGCTCCGTATAGCTATCGTCAGTAGCCACTTGAGACATTAACTTGAGCATTTCACGCGCGGTGTTGGCACAGCTAGGATCCTGTGAGACCTTTTTTCGGAATGCCTGAACTAATGACTGCGCGTTATGATTCATGGGCTGCAAACCAAAGAAGTTCAAGACTTCATTTGTCCACTCATCGTTCTTTGTTTGGGTTTCGGCCTGAGCCTGGGTCTCAAAAACTGTTGATTGCACCTGAGCGAATTCGCTGAGATCTGGATTGTTCAGATCATTTGCGATGCCTACTAATGCTTCAATCAATGCCTTGCGTTTAGTAGGGATTAGTTCCCACTGTCTCTTGTAGGCATTGACGACAATCTCTTTGGGTTGGTTCGGTAGAACGCCCATAATCTCGTAGCGTTCGATGTTTACCAAGACAGAATCAACGTTTGGAACTTCTGTGCACCCCAAATCGGCGTGAAGAATGCCGTTACAAAGCTCGTAAGGCTCGCCGCGTCTGTGGATGATGCACTGGACTTCGCCTCTCACGTCTTCAATGTATGCTCGGTAAGTGCCTATCTCGGTAGATCCAGACGGTGTGTGTGGATGAGGAGGAACTGGGGGTGTGAAGGACCCTCCATCGACTCCGTCTTCCATTATATCAGTGACTTCCTTAAATTCGAGCTGTCTGAATATTTCGAAGCACCGCGGGCCGAAGAGAACATAGAATCTCTTATTCCTTTTCGAGATACTTCTAGCATTCTCCTGGGAGGTAGCTTCCAGTAGATTTTTGAGATATGTATTCAAGTTCTGGGGACCTTGCGTCACCCAGTCGTCGGATGCTGCTGCGTATCGCTCCGGGTCCTGTTCCTTGGCCATGCGCACGCTCTGACGGATGGCATCCTCATCGCACAGCAGATCGTACCACCAGCGGGACATGCGAGGCTCCGAGATTTCGAGAGTGACCGAAAACGTGCATGGATCGGCTGAGCAAGTGAAAGACTCGCAAGCAACCAAGGGGTAGTATTTGGATTTTTGCTTGCCAATCTCTGAATCAACCCAAGTAAGATGATGCCAGGGGAATCGCGCATCACTCAAAGGCCACTGTGCCTGTGATTGATTGCATAGCTGCTCGGCGTGTTCCTTGTTCCATGACGTTTTGAAGACGAAATGAAAGTGACAGTCAAGACATACCGTGGACAATGTCCGCGATGAGCTTGTTGAGCAAGTCTGGTTGCCATATCTGATGAGTTGATGGGGGTGCTGCCATTCAAAGGGAGCGTTCAAGTCTGCTTCTCGCGCTTGTTCGAAGACTTTGCAAACAGTGAAGTTGTTGTTGAGAAGTTCGTATATCCACCTTGAAGGGTGGCATCCTGATTGCCGAGATTGCATTTAGTCAAGCGACTTGATTCTTTGAGCTGTTTCCAACATACCTTCCCAACCAGACGAGGACTTGGCTCGTAATTTGGCTTTTAGTGGTGTCGAATTTTGTGCGACGGGTATTCCAGTTGTTCCAGGCAAAGAAGCATAAATGCTATCCTGATCCTGCCCGTTGGCCATATCGGGCGGCTCGTATGCTTTCTTTGTGTCTATTAGATAATTTACACAATGGATTTGCCCGTATACTTGATAAGGATGTGAGGCCAGAGGTAATATCGTACGTTGAAGAGGGGCGGGCTTTGAATTCCAGTTTACGGATTGCGGGGTGACAGTTGTTGAACTGTTTGCAGTCAAGCCGTGGGTTACTTGTCTTGTGCAATGCTACGACGTGGCCGTAAGCTATTCGAATTTGTTCTTTGTGGGTAGTTCGATTTCGTTTGCGAGAAGTTCGTTCGTTTGGTCAAAAGAAACGATCGAGGCCTAAGCTGAAGCTCTATGAAGATGATGAAATCGAGCGGGCCTCTCGAAGTCGGCGCTTATTCGATCATATCGTTAACGGAAACTTATGGTGAGAAACAGCACAATGATACACGTTAATAAGTTAGCTGCTCAGAAAACAATAATTTGGGTGCCTGAGAGAAGTTGATGACGGTCGATGATGATGATGGCAACGTAGACAATGTGATGTAAACGACAGCAGCTGACGCAGGCTGTTGGCCTAGGCGATGGGCGATGGGCGATAGTGCTGAGTCAGCACTTTAAATGGGCAAGAAGCCTGGGGCGTTTCAACGCCAAATGGCGGGATCTTACTTACACGGCGTTACACATCGACAAGCGGAAGGTGAGCCCACGTTCTATCAGTTTCTTTTTCTTTCTTCCCTAAGGTGTTATGTATCTGCCCAGTAGGTGGGTGTGGGTGTCTATTATCGGGACCAGTGATCTATTCAAGTTTTCTTTGAAACGGGCTCTACGCCAAATCATTGCGACACCTAAAACGGGAACTACCCACCAATCAATGTACCAAACAAGTTGAAATTGTGCACATTTTTGACGAACAGTTTCCCTTCGGATTACGCAACATTCAAATGGTATCACTAAAATTTATTTGAGACTTCACAAGAAGTCCTCGCTTGCAATTGCCAGCTGCATGCATTATATAATGTGAAGGGCTACTAGGTAGTAAGCAAACTCCTTGCCCACCATTGTCGTAAGTGGGATGAAAGATAGCCTGTCTTTGAACCACATATGTACACAGGCACATGCCTACTACTGATATAGATAGAAAGCTTCGGCTAGAAGAAACACCGTATTCTAGTTCTTATGAACATGAGTAACAGAAATTTAGTTGCTATCGATACTTGTTTGGCAACTCACTCATAGAAGTGGACTGTGTCACGAAAGCACTGATAAAAGATAACTACATGCTGGCAATTTGGAAACCATCTGCCACTGAAGGAACAAACGCCAGGTGTTCCATGTAATATTCAAGATAGAAAATTATACATCATACTTATCTTAAAGTGAAGCTGGCAGGTTTATTGAGCTATCAAGAACAGCAAAGCTTTGGTTCCTACCTCTATGGTCCTACAATGGGCACTTAAAGCTTACCTGGACTACATTGTCACATGATTCATATTCGGATAATAGAGCCATTTGATCTCTAACTATTATGTAAATTCAGTGTAAAAACAGGATAGTATCATTCGTTGGTGACCAACTTCTGCAGTACATGTAACCGTCCAGCAGATATCACCAATAAACTTGAACATAGCCGCCCAATCGGAGAACTCGCTGCACCTGCAGATCATCCCTCATTTCCCGTGTTAGGAAAAAACGCTACCTGGCACTAAATAGAGGTAAAAGCTCAGCGCTTGGGCGATTAGCGCTCCGTCCAACCGCAGTGCTCAATTAGCCGCTCATTGGATTTTTCAAGACCCATATGATGGAGATTCCCCTCAATCATTTTACACGCGACTGGTTAGCTAGTACATGTCCCAGCTCTGAAATAACTTGCCTCAGAAACTGATATTCTTTCTTTTTTCGGCCTCCGTTAGCTCAACAGTATACGCAAGTGGTCACTAATTTTGGCATGTTTTAGTGTCATAGTACTGCCACCGTGCTGAGTTGTCCCTACAGATGGTGCGGCAACGAGCCAGGATGAACCCTCCCAGGATAGACAGCGGAACCTGAGGTCTCGGACTATTCAGAAGATGTGGCATTGGTCAATATTAGTTGGGCGCTTAATCCGAGCCGCTTTTGCAGAATTAGGTTGTATTGACATCCTTGATGGCCCAGTCATTCCTGTTTCGTGATAATGAACCATTAACCAACATGCATATTCCTGCTACCTTAACAAATCTTCTGCTATTTTGCTAATGAATATGTTTACTCAATGGCTTGAGAGCTGTTGGCTCTAATCACCTGCTTGATATGGAAGATCCATATGTTCATCGGCCGTAGCGATGGTGCCATGGTCTTAACCTGGCTGTCCGCCGGCACTTGAACTACGACACTTCTCGCTCTCCCTCTTTCTTTCTCTGTTCATCTGTGTTATCACGGGTGGCTGGCCGCTCTTTTTTTTTCTATATATATTGATAATGTCTAGTTGGGAGGCGACAGCCCTTAGGCTACAGAGCAATTTGCCAGCCGACTCAACACGATCCTCTTTACACAAGAGTCTTCCACCATTCCCTAAGAGGAATGCCAAGTCTAGGACAACGACAGGTGTGAAGGAAGTCTCTGCCGAGGAGAAATATTCAAGGACAAAAGGATGGAAACCACTCTCGCTCTCGGTGCCGATATTACTCGCTGTTATCGCTCTTACGATCCTTCTCGCCATTGCCGTCGAAACGATAGCACAACGCAGTGCAACCCAAGGTGGCCTCGCTCTCTCGCCTTCGCTTGAAGACATGCCTGGATACGCCAAGTTCAGCTACCTCTATGTGCCGACCATCATCGCCGTGTTATACAGCATGGTATGGAGTTGGATCGATCTGGATGTCAAGCGGATGCAACCATGGTTTGAATTATCGAAAAAAGATGGGGCTACCGCCGAGAACTCACTGTTTCTGGACTACCAATACGAATTTGTAGCATTGGTTCCCTTCAAGGCAGCAAAACAGAAGTACAACACTCTCATTTGAATTAGCAAACAGCTCCTAACCAGACAACACTAGGCATTGGCCAGTTTTCTTCGGGGGGACAGCCATGGTGATGGTTTTCTGGCTTCTCACGCCTCTACAGAGTGCATTGCTAGGAACTCAAGTAGTAGCCCAAACCCGGCCTACAAACATAACACATCGATCCCAGCTCGTTCCCCTAAGTCAGCAGGTAAATCTCTTGGATCCTGAGGTATTGAACAATGGCTATGCTGTTGGATGGCTAGGCCAGCAGTATCCGCCCTTCACAACATCCAAGTACGCCATTATGCCTTTCTATGTTGGTAACAACTCTGCTTCAGACAAGGTGGCCACCAACTGGACAGCTGAGACTACGAAGCTGAGCACAGAACTACGTTGTTGGCCCGCCAAGTTTCGAAGGAGCGAATTCGGTCCTGATCTGGCTTATGAATTTCTTAACGGGCAAGGATGCAATACCACTGTCTACATGCGTCGGCGTGTAAATTACACGATGAACTACATCGGGTATTATTCTGACCCCTACTCTGATTATTTCCTCGGAAGCCCCTATTGTCCGCCAACTAAAAATTCAACGCATCAGTTTCTAGCGACGTGGGCTGTGCAAACCGACAAGGATAGACTCAATGAGCCCGTACCATTTCGCGGCATTGCAAACTTCAGTATATCTGCCGTTTTCTGCCAGCCGACTTACTATAAGCAACGCGTCATGGCAAGGGTCGACTCATCAAACTTCGGGCCCGACACCAAGTTCATGCACGCTCTTGGATCGAAAGAAATACTAACTGACAAAGAGTTCAACTCGACAGCTTTCGAATACCTTTTGGCCAATGGCTTGACGCAGCCCAAAATCACTCGGGATTATCCTTACTCTCTAGTTGTTGAGCAAAATACAAAGCTCAATAGAACGGGCCTGATGAGGCCTGTTTCCAATATGGTTGGGTACGCGCTCGCAGGGAGAGATAATCCGATCACTGATTATGCATCAAATGACATGCTTGAGCGAGTATTCAATGACGCCCACCAATACCTGTTTGCCCTCGCTGTCAATCGCCTACTTACTAACAGCACCGAGCTCGGTAACAGAACGGCATCTGTTGAATTTTTCTTGACAGGAGTAGTTGTGAGTAGGGTATTCGCAACGTCAGTTGAGTGCCTGATGGTTGTCATTGCAGTATTCACTGGTCTCGTACTCTGGTTATGTCGCACCTCTCCAAGCCAGCTACCTATGAACCCTTCGTCGATTTCAAAGTACCTAGAGATCTTTCGGGACAGTCCTGAATGCCTTCACGCACTATCATCACTCGATAGCGCTGACGAAAAGACCTTATTTGATGAGTTTCGACAAGATCAGCTCCGACTGGTCCACGACGACCAGTCAAAAAGCACCGAAGTGTTCATTGAGAAGTTCATGGGAGATTCTCCAAGGCCTGATCAGCGCGATGCTGGTTTTCAGAAGGGGTATTATGAGCCCGTCAAACCTCTGGCTCTGAGGAGATGGAGCGGGTTGCTTTTTGTACTGGCATTGATTGGTGCAATGGTAGGACTCTCTTATCTGAAGCAACAAGAGAAAGCCCTGAAAGGTGACAATTTCTATTTCAAGCGCACTTCCAGTCTTGGAGTATAACACTAACTTTCTCAGGTTTGCATCGTCCATCTCAAAACTTCGAGGTATTACAACTATTAGAGAACTACATTCCAACAGTGTTCGCGACATTGATTGAGCCTTTCTGGGTGCTTTTAAATCGCCTCCTTTGTGTTCTCCAACCCTTCCGAGATCTTTGGCAAGGCAAGGCAGACCAGTCACGGACTATCTCTGCTTCATATACCTCGATACCTCCACAGCTTGTTATATGGAGGGCATTTAAATCAAAGCATTTCGTCCTTGTACTGGTTTGCGCAATGGCGCTACTCGCCAATCTCCTGGCCGTTGGCATGGGTTCTCTCTTCAACGAAGCGCCCGCGATAGCAGAATACGAAGAAACTCTCGTACCGACTTTCAACGCGAAGTTCGATAACTCATCGGTGTTTGGTCTCGGAAGTATCTTAAGCCAGGGCTCGATTACCAATGGCCAATATTCTGATCACTTCTACGTTGCGATGGCGAATCTCTCTTTGGGCACTACACTGCCTCCATGGGTGTCGAAGGATTACTACTTTCAACGCCATACCATCAACAAAACTACAGAATCAAACCTACGGGATACTTACAGTATGCCCGTTCGGGGATTCGGAGCTGCTGCAAATTGCACGCCAATACCCACACGGCGATTGCCCATATTCAATACCTCTTTAGCTGACATAGACTACGACGATGCAGCTATAGGCCACTGTGGTAATGGCATCGATTTATTGAGCCAAACCATGCGAGAAAACGATCGCAACCGATCATCGGGTGTCTGTGCTGAGGAGATGGTAACATGTACTGGAATGTACTATGGATTCACGCCATGCACAAAAACCTTGATGATGGGATGGGCTCGAACTCCTGATGCTGATAAGGTCAACGGCACCATGTATGCCAGTTTCATAAGTTGCAGGCCGGTCTTTGAAACAGCCATGTTCAATCTCACTGTCGATGCACAGGGCCATGTAATCTCATACGACAGGACAAGCGAACTTGAAACGACCCTGGATTACGAAGGCTGGGGGTCACAAGCGAATTATATCATACAGACCGTCAATACTCAGTGGGAAGATTTGAAAGGTCAATGGCACAACGACTCGACAACTAGAGACTGGATGAACTTTTTTGCAATGCTTGTGACGGGTTCCCGAGATACGATAGATCCACAATTGCCTCCTCCAGACACCGAAAAGCTGAAGCCTGTCATCGAAGACATTTACCGTCGGGTCTTCGCTATATTTTTGAGCTTGAACGACCAGCTTTTTGACACAAAGGATAAATTCAACCCGATAACTGTGGTTCGAGAAACAGAGGAAACTCGAATTTTTATGGAAGACACCTCTTTCATTATGTCCATGACGGTTCTGGCGTTGAATACAGTGGTTGCGGTGCTTTTCTATTGCAGAGCTGTTCCATTCGTTCTGCCACGTCTCCCAACCACCCTAGGCTCCGTCATGGCCTATGTTGCGCCAAGTCGACTTGCTGGGCCAAGCTATAACTCCATTCCTGGCAACACTACTCGAACGTTTAGCTTCGGAAGGTATATTGGGCGGGATGGAGATGTGCATATTGGAATCGAGATGGATCCTCATGTTGTGCCGGTACATCCGCTCTCGTTGAAGATTAGAGGAGGGTTCCTTGGGCGGGTTTTCAGGGGAAGATCACGAGCAGAAGAATTTCAAGCTGTCAGAAGCGGCACATGGCTGTAGTCTTGAGCTTGAGTCGCAGTTGCGGTCGCTTTCCTCGGACATATGTACACTTAATGATTCATGAATACACACGCACTTATTACAACAACCATTACTTCATTATATTTTCCCCAAGCATTATATTCTCGAGCCTCGCCCCGAATGATGCACAAAGCCGTGTTAAGTGCCCACCGTCTGATTGGTGGTTCTATTGGAAAGTTTCCACCAAGTTATACAGATACGCTTACCTTAATAGCGTCTTCCCGCATATTGGACTTGCAGCTGAAGCAGAGAGACCAGGGACAGAACCCAGAAACTAAGCCCAGAGATGCAACAAAACAGTCTACATTGTCAACAAGAGAAAGTTATGTTAAGTTTTTTATTTATTTTTCTTATATTCTATGTGGTGTCACAGAACGGTTGTAGTATAACAAAAGAGCCTATCCAACGCCTATCCATTCATGTCCAAGCCAAGTCCCTGGATCATTTCCAACCCTAAATATCGTAGAAGAAAGAATGTGTGTTTGGGCAGTGTTTAAGCGTCGTGGCGCTGAGCACGGCGCATGCTTCTCTTGCCTCGCTTTGCGCTCATGGCAATATCAGCGCTTTGTCCAGGAGTGCAAGTTACGCCGGAAGAAAGTTGTTGAGCGGCAGTCCAAGCACCGCTAGCACAGCGCTGGAAAGTCGAGCCGCTAATACAGTTCCACTCGCCCTCGGTTGTGCAGGCAGTTCCAGCAGCGAAGCCGCCGGAGCCGGAGCCGGAGCCAGAACCAGAACCATCCTGAGGGGGTTGTGGAGCAGGTGCTTGAGTGGCAGCAGGCTGAGTAGCAGAAGGCTGAGAAGCAGCAGGCTGAGTAGCAGAAGGCTGAGAAGCAGCAGGCTGGGTGATGAAAGCACCACCACCACCGGGAAGAGAGGGAGCGGCGCCGTTAGAACCATCGCCTGATCCTGAGCCCGAACCGTTGCCATTGCCAGCGCCTGGAGCAGGGGTAGTGGCAGGTTGACTAGGCTGAGCACCGTTGTTGGAAGAGGGAGCGGCAGCAGGAGCAGAGGGTTGAGAGTCGCCTCCATCAGAACCTCCCCCAGAGCTGGGCTTCTGGCATCCATGTCTGGAGTTATCAGGGTCCTTAAGGTTGGACTTGAGTTGGGTTACGTCTTTGCCGGGGTTGGGGAATTTCAGGTCTGAATCGTCATAGGTCGCACAATTGTTACCAATGTTGGCAACAAACATGTCGGGAAGGCCGCTGAGATAGTCCTTAGAACCGCCACTGCCCTCGATTGTCACAGCGGCACAGTTCATGTACATCTCACGGTTGCCGACGTGGTTGAACCAAGTCCAGGCAAGAGTGTAATCACCAGCGGCTAACTCCTTTGGAATAGTAAAGTCATACTTGTCAGGGTTAACGAAATTGGGGTTTTCGGCATAGTTTCCGGCTTGGGACCTTGAAGGGCAACCTCCCTCATAAGACTTGATAACCTTCCAAACAGAGTCCTTAGTAGGTTTCTTGTCGGTGGTGAGAGATACTTGGCATGAACCTCCGCCGTGCACGGCTGAGCCCATGAAAGAGAGTTGCTGTGTGCTGCCTTGCTTGTAGACATTGTTTACAGAGCCATCGTTAACGGCGTTCTTGCAGGGAAAGTTGGATCCACTGGCGTCCAAGGGACTGCTGTCTGGGCTGCCATAGGGCTTGGGGTTGGTCATGATTACATGGGCGCTGGTGAGCGAAGCCAGGCTGGCGTAGATGAGAGCCTTCGCGAACATTTTGAATGAAGGGGTAAATCTAAACGTTCCGGACGATAGATTTGATCTTCAGGTTTGTGAGATTGTCTTTAAGACAAGAATCGAGTGATATGGGTATAGGACTGAAAAGTCGTAGCTCGATTTTGGATATGTGAAGGAAGGGTCGAATTGCACCAGGCAATATGTGAATGTCGTCGAGACAGAAGGAAGGACTAGCCTTTGGAAAGAAAGAAGAAGGAATGGAAATGTCGTTGAGACAATCTCACTTTGAAGGACTGACTGGAGACTTTTGAAGTCGATGGTGAAGAGAGATGTTAGCACGGGGGAGGAAGCAGCGTCTTATATGGGTTTGAACCCGCTCAATGGACTGGCCACCATCATCCTGAGAACAGACATAGAGCAAGGGGGAATCGCGAGCAGGAGAAACACCTGCAAACGGACGCGGCTGCATACGACTCAGAGGCGATCATAGTGGACCGGGTCTCCGTATAGCCAGGGAAGCGTCAACTTCTAGGAAACTGGTATAGCCACTCAGACTTCTTCAATGCCATTGCTGAGCTTTGTTTCGAAGCAAGGTGAAGGGGCTAGGGCCGAACGACTAAGAGACGATTTGCAGCAAGCGATCCATGATAGGCTGACGACAATGTTTCAAGACTCATCTGGTCACCAAACGAAAGTGTGAGTGGACTGGACCCATGCATACCCCAGAAGAAAAACGAGGTTGAAGCCCCTGACTAGCAATTCAAGTGTTTGCAGGGGACTTGTCATGCCTGAAAGAGGGAATCTGTATGGAAGGCGACAATCGGTCTATTGATGTCTCCCTTGTTCAGCTTCAAGGTCCTTGTGTCGTTTGTTCAAGCGCCTGCTCCAGGAATGATGAGCCACAGTCCACTCAAAATAACTTGTATGTATGTAAACTGGTTTAATGCCGTCAGCTTAGCGTAGGCCGCCCATTCATGCTCCAGAGTGGCGAGGGGACCTTAGTTGGTGAAGTGATGACTGAGAAAAGAATCTGTGGCCCGGGCGCAAGGGACTCCAGTTGCGCGGCCACCAATCGGACCCGGCCAAACCAGTCGCTCGGGAAAGACGATGGCCAGAATGGGGACTTTGAACAATCCCCCTGCTCTCAACGTCATGCGACAGGGCAGAGCAGGCATCAGTCCATGACTCTCGATATCAGAGGTGTTTGCCATTATGTTCCAGAAACTCCTCCTTGCTTTCACATACGACAATTCAAGGGGGATTCACAGCAAATATTTGACATCCCAAGCCGTTTGCTTCAGCGATCTCACTTCATTGTCGAGTCAATGCATTGTTTGGACATCCATGCTGCCATGTTATCCCCTGCAGTGGCACTCCAACATGCTGGGCCAACCATTACGAGAACCTAGCCTTTGATAGCGGGGTTCTGATTGGCATCAGGGGGGCGATGACAGGGATATAAGGCTGAGCGACAGGGGTATGGCAAGCGGATTGTGTCGAACGGGATTAGTGGTTTGAAAGTCCAGAACCAGTCAACTGGTGCATTCTTGCCAAGACTAGGAACAGTTGTCGACAGTGAGACTAGACAGCCACAGAGAGGAATTTCGCAAAGATTTCATGCCGTACATCGAGATACCACTAGTTGCAGGCTCGCAGTAGTGAAGATACATATCCAGCAGACCTTGACCTTGCAGCTAAAGATGATTTCGGACTATAGGTCCAGATGGGGCATCATTGCCATTGCAGGCTGGTAGGCTGGGCATTCTGGAGGCCTGCCATCTTGAGTAATCCCCTGAACGATCGCCTTCAAGCTAGGGGTGCAGGTGTAGATCTTGAGCAGGGTAAAAAATCTTTCACGAGTGGTTAAAGAAAAGACCTCACTAGATGTCTCCTGATACTCTAGTACTCCTCCCCTTTTGGGCCGCTTTCCCGTGTGACGAACTAGGGCGGCAGGGGATCATCCCTTGGTCTTGCGGAGAGATATTTGTTTTTATTCTCCATCGTGAAACTGTGCCTGTTTCATAAGTTGCTTTCATATAATAGTACAATGTGCTTTGTGACGAGCCAATCACAGAGAGCATGCATCATGCAAGAGGCGTCGGCGGCTTGTATGTGTCTATGATAAAGGCCTCATTTTGATAAATTTCTGCAGGGCGGGTTCATGATGTTTCGAGTCTTGGTGTTTTGGTGTTTCGGGATATGTTAAATGGTGGTGTTGGTGTTTGAGTGGGGTTGACCGTTGTGTGTTGGTTGGAAAGCCGGAAATATGGTAGCGCCTGGAGGGAACCGAAGCTCCTTCCTACCCAACGTGGCAGGCTGAATGGCCAGCTATAGTGAGTGATAGGACAGATATATGTTGTTAGCGTCGGGTCTATCTACAGAGGCTTATGCCTGGATCTTTTTGTGGCCAAAGTGAGATGACACTTGCATCTGCTAGGACGCGCGTGAAGATATCCGAAACCAAAAATTCCCATGTTTTGTGTCTTTATTGGATCTCTCAAGGGGCATGGCGAGATCCAATCGCTGTGTTACCTTGTCACTACATATGTGCAGCTCTCTTACGACTGTCAGTACGACATGCACCTAAATAGCTCAAAATAGCTTTGTTATTGTTTCTGGAGTCTGACCTCGCCGTCACCAATCGTGGATCGTGTTTAGTCGCCCAAATGACTTCAATGACAGCTGTCTATTCACGAGGTTGGCGGCTTCAGCTTCAGCCATTCTCGTGACTACTTGCACATGCAATCCAACCAACAGACCTGAAAGAGTCGGGGGGGGGGGTTATCGGACGAAACACAGTGATTTTCTCGTCGTATTTTCCAAGGTCAAGGGTCATAGTCAGGGTCTCAGAGTTCAGATGATCCCCAGCTTGGACTCGATATCTGCCGTTGCAATTGAGCATGAAACGCACCGACCACAATTCTCCATCAAATATCCGCGCAAGAGGCCAATTGATTGATCATTGGTGATCTTATTAGTTTTTCTGTTAAGTTCAAACATAATGAGCAGGGTCGGGTATAACAGCCGCGTAACCTGGTGGCGTGAGACATCTATACCACTTTGGTTGGAGGATTCCACCTGTAACTCATGATCCAAGCTTGACACTCAAGGGAACTACGGCAAGCTTACAGCCACATCTCACATAGATTAGTGCAAGGTATAGCATCAGTGAATTACCTACTTGATTGTTTAATTTTTATCCAGACTTGCACAGAATAGGAAGCTTCACATCACTTGTCCCTTGGGGGATTCGCCTCAATGTTTCGTCAACTGGCTGACACAATGCACGTAGCTTTCAAAAATCAGTTATCAAATGCATGACAACTGTACTAAATTTGAGAAGACCTCGACACTCTAGTTTTCGTCCTTCGTCGCTTTCGGGATCCAGGTTGATTTGCAACATCGTAACTACTCCTTCGCCAACAAGGGCCTGGTCTCCGTATTCTGGACGACTTAACCACTGGTGACGTTCAACTTTTAGGACTATCAAGTCCGCGCGAAAACTATAACAACATTTTGTATTGCTTGACGATGTGTTTTATGTTCTGGGCAGAGCCGGGCGCTTACATCAATTTAGGAGACCATGATTCGTCTATTCATGCCCATAGGGCTGTTCGATCTATTAGACCCGTCCCACTATCAACCGGTCTGATGGTACCCGATGACTCCCCTTCTTCACCGCCATGAACAAAAATAAGTTATTCTGCAGCCAAACCAGTGACTAGCTGCTAGGCGCTTATAGAAGCAGGCGTCTACTTTCAATCAACATCGGCAACTTGTTTACTCGTGGACGTCTGTGTACATATATCAACATGACTGCCTGAGCATGGCTGAAAAGACTTACCTTGACCAAAATCCAGACCACCTCGAGTCCAGTTCTTCATCTTGGACTTTCGGAATTCTTCAAAATCCCACTCTCGCTTCTCCAGGTGATTGGGCTCGTTGAAAACGTAGACAAATGTCTCCTTGATTTGCTCCTTGGCGGGGGCACTTCCATCCTTATTGAGTACCTTGACATTAACCTTTTCCTTGAAGTATTCGGACCCCTCGAATATGTCGAGCTTATCCATGTTCGCGTCAGTCAGCCCAGTGGCGTAAATACCGAGGACTGTATGACCTTTCTCGGGGATGACAGCTGGGTAGTCGGCAAACTGAACTCTGTGACGACAGTAACCATCGAGGATCGCAGGTGTGAATGTGTGCATGTCCTTGATGGCCTTGTAAGGATCACGGTCACCGTAGCAGACGGTGAAAAAGACCTCAGGGGCCATCTAACACCATGTTAAGACGTAAATGATGCAATGGGAACTTTGTGTGAACCTACCAAGGTGCCTGTCATGAACATTAGCCAACATAATTTGTAGGGTTAGAGTTGTATTACTCACCGTAGAAGAAAGCAGTGAAGTCCCCGCTCATTTTGTTGGTGTTTAGTTGGATGTAGAGTATTCTGGAAGTTGAGATGATCGTATGGTAGCTGCTGTAAGAATCTTAGGAATATGATTAGCGAAAGGGGATTTTTTAATTTAGTTTTCTGGAGGAATATAGAGTTAAATTTATTGTACGCAGGCGAGAAAAGCCGATTCCATGAACCAAGGCCTTTCTTGTTTGTATTTGCTTGATAGTGATGATATTGCTACCCTATTCCTCCCCGACAGGAGGCTATCAAGCGGACCACATTCAGTGGGGTAACTAACACGCGTGGGGTACCATGTATCGTTTCTCCTTTCTGAGTATTTGCTAACATTGCAAACTTAGTACTAAGGTAAACCTAATAGCAATTTTTACTCATACTATGTATGAATTAAGTGACGCGGTGTAAAACAAATTTCAGGTACCTTAGTATCTAGATAGTAGGTACCTACCTATGTAGTTATTGTCCTCGGTTGATGTCAATCATTTTACCTACCTCCTATGCTACAAACCGAGCTATCTGCATTTGCTTGTTAGTTGTTGGACAAGCACAGATAAGATACACGATAAGATACGGTGGCCTTGCTAGCTTTCGATCACCTTGTCCTGGAAACCAGAAGGTCAAATTTGATTGGTGGTCACAACGCCGCTAATGCCGGTCAAACATTGATACGGCGTTAGCGTCAGAGGAATTGGTGACCGCACCCCCCAGCATAGTCGTTCTCGTAATTTTCAACGCGACAGCCCTTCACGTCAAGTTAACTTAACTTCGAGCTTGTCTTCAACACTCGACGCCCTAATACGCCCACCCACCGCGAACCACCTCGAACCTTTGACATCACTTCGTCAACATCGCGCCTCGAAAACCTTGGGACCTAGACATTAATTTCTAGCGGTTCATTTCTTCCATTTACTTTTTGACGGCACGATAGCAATTGCGACGGGCTACTCGAGAACTCAAGCCTCCTGTCCCCCAACTATAAAGGGTCGCCGAGTATCGACTCTTTTGCGAATGGCGTTTCGCCGATAATGCAGCCATGTCGGGCACCACTATAGATGATGTCGTCAAGCGACTCAGCGCAGTTGATATTGGTATGGTTTCCTAGAAGATTATATACAGCCCCGCTGGAGCTACTGTCGCATGCTCTCTGCAGTATCTCGATCATGATTACTGACATATTTGGCCTGCAGATGTTAGGCTCAAGCTGGAAGCCGCAACTACGCTGCGAGACAGCTTAGATCACTATACCAGTGGTCAAATATACCCGCCGTTCTTGAAGCGATTGATGCCCATTTTCTTCAATATTCTACGCGGACCATGCATTTTTCAGAGCAACTCACCCGAGCAGGTCAGTTTTGACGTCTTCAGAGAAGTACATACTACTAACGCGCACCAGAAACTTCGGATGGCCATACTCGAAGTTATTCACCGATTACCTACCCAGCCCGCGCCCCCGGAACCCTTCGAACCCCATGCCGAAGAGACCGTCGACCTGTTGATGCAGTTGGTACGGACAGACAATGAAGAGAACGCGACAATATGTGTCAAGATAATTTCGGATATTATGCGTCACCAGCACAAGGTGTTGCAGGGCAAAGTGCAGCTCTTCCTTACACTCATCCAAGAGCTCTTCGAGCAAATGGAAAAAGTTGTCCGAGAACAACTTGACAATGCACCTCATAATGCGCCAGCGCAACCCGGCGCACCCTCAACTCCCGGCAACTCGCAGGCGAATTTCCAGTCCCCGCGGCCTGGTTCACCCGTCGCTTCCGTCAATGACCTTGGAGCTGATCCACAACAGCAGAACCGCCCGCTATTGAAGGGAATGCAGTCGTTCAAGGTTCTTTCCGAGTGTCCCATTATCGTGGTATCGATATTCCAGGTTTACCGAAACACGGTGCAGCAGAATGTCCGGAAGTTTGTTCCTCTCATCCAGAATGTGCTATGCCTTCAAGCTTCGGCTCAACAGCAAGCACATGCTGACGCTGCTGCTAAAGGAACAATCCATACAGGAGTGAGCCCTGCTATCAAGAACCGGGTGGCATTTGCCGACTTTATTACGGCCCAGGTCAAGACTATGAGCTTCTTGGCCTATCTTCTTCGACAATACGCATCACATTTGAACGACTTCCTCCCTCGATTACCAGACATCGTCCTACGTCTCTTGAAGGACTGCCCCAGGGAGAAATCTGGCACACGCAAGGAATTGATTGTCGCGATTCGCCACATCATTAATTATAATTTCCGTAAGATCTTTATCCCCAAGATCGATGAGCTCCTGGATGAGCGAACACTCACTGGTGATGGATTGACGGTGCATGAGACTATGCGTCCATTGGCATACAGTATGCTTGCAGATTTGATCCACCATGTACGAGACTCTTTGAAGCCAGAGCAGATCAGGAAGACTGTTGAAGTCTATACCAGGAATCTTCAGGATAACTTCCCAGGCACAAGCTTTCAGACAATGAGTGCTAAACTCCTTTTGAACATGGCTGAATGTATCGCCAAACTCCCGAACAAGGTGGATGCACGACATTACCTCATCATGATTCTCAATGCAATTGCCGATAAGTTTGCGGCCATGAATCGACAATATCCCAATGCTGTCAAGCTCTCAGCTCTGTATCGAGAACAGATGAAGGCTGGTACCCCTGAGTCATACCTGGCCGACAAGGATAGCCCGCCCGATTGGGACGAAACCGATATCTTTTCTGCAGTTCCAATCAAAACATCAAACCCGCGAGACCGAGGCGCTGATCCAGTTGTTGACAACAAATTTCTCTTCCGAAATTTGATGACCGGCCTGAAGAACACTTTCTACCAGTTAAGGACGTGCAACGTTGGGTCACCCATCGATTCTCAGAATGCTCCAACTCACTGGCAGGATGTGTCTTATGGGTTCACGGCCGAGGAGGTTAAGGTAATCATTAAGCTTTTCCGGGAGGGTGCATATGTTTTCAGATACTACGAAATCGAGAAGCCAGCCGCCGAGTCTCAATACATGTCGCCGGTGGAATACATGGCCAACTTCTATATGGTCTCATGCAGCAAGGAGGAGAAGGACCTACTTGAGACTTTCGCCACCGTCTTTCATGCCATCGATCCTGCCACCTTCCACGAGGTCTTCCAGCAGGAGATCCCACGTCTCTACGATATGATTTTCGAACACACAGCGTTGTTGCATATACCTCAATTCTTCCTCGCTAGCGAAGCAACCTCCCCCAGCTTCTGTGGTATGCTTCTGCAATTCCTCATGGAGCGGATAGATCAAGTCGGGTCTGCAGATGTCAAGAAGTCGTCTATCTTGTTAAGGCTCTTCAAGTTGGCCTTTATGGCAGTCACTTTGTTCGCCAACCAAAATGAGCAGGTTCTCTTGCCACACGTCGTCAACATTGTCACAAAATCCATCGAGCTTTCAACAAAAGCAGAGGAGCCGATGAACTACTTCCTCCTTCTGCGTTCGCTGTTCCGCAGTATTGGTGGTGGGAAGTTTGAGCAACTCTACAAGCAAATTCTGCCTCTGCTTGAAATGCTTCTGGATGTACTCAACAATCTTTTGATGGCTGCGCGAAAGCCGTCTGAGCGCGACCTGTACGTGGAGCTCTGTCTCACGGTTCCGGCACGACTTAGTCATTTGCTGCCGCACTTAAGTTTCTTGATGCGCCCACTGGTTGTTGCACTAAGGGCAGGAACAGATCTTGTTGGGCAAGGATTACGAACACTGGAGCTTTGTGTGGACAATCTTACCGCTGACTATCTCGATCCTATCATGGCTCCCGTCATTGATGAGCTGATGACTGCCCTTTTTGATCATCTCAAGCCTCATCCTTACAGCCACTTCCATGCCCACACGACCATGCGGATTCTTGGTAAGCTGGGCGGTAGGAATAGAAAGTTCATGACCAGTGCCGTGCCCCTTTCCTACAAGGAGTATGCCGATGATCCATCGGGTTTTGATTTGAGACTTCTGGGTTCCAAGAAGGACAGGGCCTTCCCTGCCGATATGGGCATTGACTTTGCCATTCAGAAGTTGATGGAGTTTCCAAAAGCTACCAAGAATAATCACAACAAGCAATACGACGGCTACTACAAAAAACAGGCATTACATCTAATCAAGGCCCAACTGAAACTTCGCATCGGTTATGATCAGCTTCCGGACGACCTCCCACGCCTCCTGCGACTTCAGGCTGAAGATTTGGTCGCCCGAAGGTATGAGATCAACGCCGCCAGCTTTGAGGTCTCTGACCGTGAACGATCGATTCCAAAAAAGGAGAGTGAAGACTTAGTTGTCAAACGACTTCTCAAGGCCATTATGTTTGCTCACTCTTTCCCCGAGTTCAAGGACGACGCCAGCGCCTTCTTACTTAATGTCTGCAAGCACTTCGCGATTATCGAGATTGGCAGGGCCCTGGTGGATTTGAAGCGCAACTTCAGCCCCTTTGACCCCAATGCTGGCGAAGGCCTTTTGCACATCGATACACGTAATCTTTCGGATGCCATTGTTGAGTCATTGGCTTCTGATCATCCAGATGTGCGGGAGGCGGGCAAGAGTGCCATTCGGGAGATGTACAACTCCACGGCAATCATCTTCGGCTCGGAAAGTGACGTTGGCAAGCTACCATTCTTCAGCCATTTAAGTAGCACTTTCTGCCACAGCTGTTACGAAGAGGAATGGTTTACCAAGACGGGCGGTAGTCTGGGAATCAACTACCTGCTTACTGAGCTTGACTTGGGTGACACATGGGTCGCTTCTAAACAGACCGAGTTTATTCGCGCGCTCACTTATGTGGTCAAAGACATGCCCCAAGATCTGCCTGAAAAGACGCGATGCCTAGCCCAAACAAGCTTGGAGGTGCTCCTGAAACGCATCACGAAGGACATCACCAAAGAGGATGCGCTACCAATTGCACAGCAGCCGGGTCAGCCCCCCAACCCCCAACTAAAGCAACCTCGTCTTTCCCACATTTGCCAACAGTTTGGTAATGATCTGTACCACATGAACAAGCATGTTCGGGAGACCGCGAAGCACTCATTAGAACTCATCGCGAAAGCCGCAAAGTGTGAGGTCTGGGAACTGCTAGAATCCTGCAAGGACAAAATCCTGCAACCCATCTTTGCTAAGCCTCTACGTGCGTTGCCTTTCAGTATCCAAATCGGCTATATCAATGCCATGACATACCACATGAGCTTGAAGAATGACTGGGTCCCTTTTGACGAAAATTTGAACCGTCTATTGATGGAATCTTTGGCCTTGGCAGATGCCAACGATGAATCCCTTGCAAACAAACCTGCCGAGTTCCGTACCCACGAACACATTGTGAACCTTCGTGTTTCATGCATCAAGCTGCTCACAACTGCTATGACCTTCGAGGAGTTCTCTAATCAACCAACCAAGACAAAAATCCTCAGCGTCTTCTTCAAATGTCTGTACTCGGAATCCAAACCCACCATTACGGCGGCAAACGATGCTCTGAAGTCGGTCTTGTCGGTCGATAGGCGCCTACCTAAGGAACTGTTACAGGGAGGGTTGCGACCAGTGCTACAGAGCCTTTCAGACCCCAAACGACTGAGTGTCGCGGGACTTGACAACTTGTCTAGGCTACTGAAACTGCTTACCTCATACTTCAAAGTCGAAATTGGAGCACGCTTGTTGGAACAGATCGATTCTATTGTCGAGCCCAGCGCTATGCAGCAGATATCCTTCACCTTCTTCGACCAACACCCCCAAATGAAGATCATTACTGCCATTTTGAACATCTTCCATCTGCTGCCCGCTCCCGCCGAAGCCTTCAAGGAGCGCCTGATTGACTGCTTTCTTGGATTGGAAGAGAAGCTGCGCCGGACTCAACTGAGTCCCTTCCGCCTCCCTATTTACCGATACATGAATCGGTACCCCAAGGAAATTTGGGCTTACTTATTCGGCAAAGTGGAGGATCTCAAGTATGGTCGCCTGTTGGCCCAGGTCCTTCGCCATCCCGATAGCCATGCATTGCGAGACGTCGCAATTGAGAATCTCGACGGTCTTGTCACCCGTTGCAACGAATTGATCAGCCAGAACAATGAGGCCAAATTCATTGCCATGGTTAATGCGATCCACATCTTCGAGTCTCTCTGTCATTTCCCCAGTGCAGAGAAATGGATGGACAAAAAGGAGCATCTCGACTGGCTCAAGAGCATAGGCAAGGAACTGGAGACACATCTTCGACAGCATACCCTTCCAGCCCATCTCCGATTACCGGCTTATCAAGCTGCTGAACAGCTTATGACTATCCTTGTCAAGTCGCTGGAGAGGTCACCCAAGGACTTGGACCCTCTCTTCAACTTGGTCGAATGCGTTACGTCAGATGAGCTCCGCAACACTCAGGAGCTTTTCTCATTTATCTACCAGAAGATTATTTGTAGCGATGCTGTTGACTTCTGGAAGGTAACCGTCCTTCGCTGCCTGGATACGTATGCTGGAAAATCTGCCTCAAACAAGATGAAGTACTTCCTGTTACATTACATCGTCAATCCAATTGTTGCAGTGGATGTTATGCGAAACTGGAACCAACTCGACCAGAACCGGAACCCTCGCCTGATGGACAGAGCTGTGATCGATGCAGTGAGCAGCAAGATCTGGAAGGTTCATCCAGAAATGACAATGGACGATCAAGCCCAGCCTGGCATTGACCACACTCGTTATGAGGTTTTACAACTTTCCGCAATGCTGGTGAAATACTATCACACGCCACTCCAGGATGCCAGGAAGGACATAATTAAGTTTGGATGGACCTTCATCCGTCTTGAGGATGTGATTAACAAACATGCGGCTTATGTGGTCATTGGTTACTTCATTGCTCATTACGAGACACCACCAAAGATTGTGACTCAGGTCTATCTCTCTCTTCTAAAATCCAACCAGAACGAGGGACGCGCTTTGGTCACCCAAGCGTTGGAGCTTATTGCACCAATGTTGCCCAAGCGATGCGGAACTGGTCAGAACGAACGCATCGCACCTTGGGCTGTTGCGCCGCGACGTGTCCTTGTCGACGAAGGCCAAAACGCACAGCAAATGACAAGCATCTTCCATTTCCTCGTCAGACACCCGGATCTATTTTATGATGCTCGCGATAGGTACATCACCCTCATGATCACCTCCCTTCGAAAGCTCGCTACTCCCCAAAACGCATCTCATGAATCCAAAAGACTTTGTCTCAACATGATGTGGCTTATCTGGACTTGGGAAGAGCGGCGAGTGGAAGGGAAGACGGCGGCATTTGGAGCAAGATCTCTCTCTCAGTCTCCCAACACGAAGAAGAGAAAGTTGGATGCTGAACAGGCAAATACTTCCCAGCCACCGGGACGTGCTGAGTACCAGATCCCACCTCTCTACCGGTTAAAGATGATCAAGTACCTTGTCGAGTTCATTGCTCAGCTGAATGAGCGCTATGAGCTCCCTTCAGCCAAGCCCCGAGACCAAGTTTCGTCATCAATCCCTCCAGTACCTCTGGCATTGACCGATCTCTGTAAGAAGGCCATGAAGCTGCTCTACAATTTGGTGCAGCCTCAATACTGGGGTGATCTCGACTTGGATTTATTCCCGAATGTTACTCAGGTCATCTTGGCGAGTGAGCGCACACAAACTATCCTTACAGCTGACCCTACCGACAAGGAGAAGTTTGATGACAAATTTCTGACCAACATCATCAACACTCTCCAAGTTGTTCGCATTGTCCTGAATTCTAAGTCAGACGAGTGGATTCAGAAGAGCATGCCAGGTATCCAGAAGGTATTGGAGAAGTGCTTGAAGTCAGAAAACCCCGAAATTCAGGACTGCCTGCATCTTTCTGACAAGAAGTTTGACGATAACCGTGAGCTCCGGTCGATTGTTAAGCGCATATTGGACTCCGTTCCTGACGATACACCCATGGAGGATGCTGACGCTGACGGCGAGGCCGAGACACAAACATCAGAGATTGTCACTTACCTGTCTCAAGTTGCAACAGAAGCAATGAACAGCAGCAATTATACTTCTGGTGTCAATATTCTATGGTCTCTTGGTCAGAGAAAGCCAAACGTCATTGACCAACACATTCCTTCACTGATGAAGGCTCTTCAGTCCAAACATGCCAGGGAACATGTGCAGCACTACAACGCGGTCGCAAACCAGGCCGCTGGCGTCAATAACAGGAACCAAGACCCTAATACGCCAAGCGGAGAAATGTCTGCCTACGATCTTGAGATTCAGACAAAGATTATGATCAAGGAAATCCAAGTTGTAGCCCTGCGAATGGAGGTTCTGGGCGACGCTCGTCGACCCTTCCTCAGCGTCCTCGCAACTTTGGTAGAAAAATCCATGTCAATTGAGCTTTGCGAAGAGATATTGAACATGGTTGAGGGATGGGTATTCCGATCAGAAGGGACATGGCCGACACTTAAGGAGAAGACGGCTGTCCTTCACAAGATGCTCTCCTTTGAACACCGACAAGACCCAACCATGCTATCCAAGTTTTTGGACCTCGTTATCCGCATCTACGAAGACCCAAAGATTACCCGTACAGAACTCACTGTTCGCATGGAGCATGCGTTCCTTATAGGCACCCGTGCAGCGGATGTCGAGATGCGCAATCGCTTCATGGCCATTTTCGACAAGAGTTTGTCTAAGTCTGCTAGCGCACGTCTATCTTATGTACTTACCTCGCAAAACTGGGACACACTCTCGGACTCGTACTGGCTTGCTCAAGCTACCCAGTTGTTGCTTGGTGCTGTAGAGACGAACGCCAACATTCAGCTGCACCAGACCGATTTCAGAACGTTGCCAATTTCCCGCCTCTTGACCATTTTTACCAAGGAGATGGAGGCCCGAGAACCTACTGTCATCATCGACGACAAGTTTGAGTCTTTTATGGCTACTCATCGTCGATTCATGTCAGAAGTTGGCGACATTAAGGTGAAGGATGTCATCGAACCATTGGTGCAATTGCAACATGTTGATTCTCAACTTGCCCACAACCTCTGGGTTACACTCTTCCCTATCTACTGGTCATCCGTCGCAAAGGATGATCGTGTTGACTTGGAGCGTGGCATTGTTGCTTTGCTCACAAAGGATTATCATAGCCGCCAGATCGACAAGCGTCCCAATGTCATCCAGTCGATCCTTGATGGTGCTGCAAAGACTTGGCCTGAGTGCAAAATTCCACCGCACGTCCTCAAGTACGAGGCTAAAACTTACGATGCTTGGTACACCGCCTTGGTACAACTTGAGAACTCTGCCATCCACCCTCAGGTCGACTCTGCTACTGTTCGAGAGAGCAACCTAGACGCTCTTGTCGAGCTGTACGGCTCACTTCAAGAAGATGATCTATTTTATGGTACTTGGAGGCGACGTTGTCAATTTGTCGAAACCAATGCTGCCTTGTCCTATGAACAGAACGGAATGTGGGACAAGGCTCAGAAGCTGTATGAGAACGCTCAGATCAAGGCCAGAACTGGTGTGATACCATTTTCCCAAGCCGAGTACATGCTTTGGGAGGACCATTGGGTTCTCTGCGCACAGAAGCTGCAACAGTGGGAGATTCTTCAGGATTTTGCTAAACATGAAAACTTCCAAGATCTCCTTCTCGAGTGCGCTTGGCGAAACACAGAGATGTGGCAGGATGAGCAACATCGAGAGGCTCTTGATAATATCATCAAAGGTGTCATGGATGCTCCTACACCCCGCCGAGCCTTCTTCCAATCCTTTATGTCACTTCTCAAGTTTCATAACCATCAGGAGCCTAGCACCGATTTTGCGCGTGTCTGCGATGAGGCAATCCAACTTTCCATTCGCAAATGGCATCAGCTGCCTGAGCGCCTGACAAATGCTCACATTCCCCTTCTACAGAACTTTCAGCAATTGGTCGAGCTTCACGATGCCAGCGTAATCTGCCAGAGCCTTGCCAATACCAACCAGACGAATTTGGATGTCAAGTCTGGCGAGCTTAAGCTGCTGCTGGGTGCCTGGCGCGATCGACTGCCAAATGTTTGGGATGATATTACTGCTTGGCAAGATCTTGTCACTTGGAGACAGCACATCTTCAGCCTTATCAACCGGACGTATCTGGAGTTGCTGCCCCAACAAGGGCAAACGAACGCCGGTGGAGCTAGTTCCTTTGCCTATCGGGGTTACCACGAGACTGCATGGATTATCAACAGATTCGCCCATGTTGCTCGCAAGCACAACCTCCCCGAAGTTTGCATTAACCAGCTGAGTCGCATATATACTCTCCCTAATATCGAGATTCAAGAGGCTTTCTTGAAACTGCGCGAACAGGCCAAATGCCATTATGAAAATCCTGAAGAGCTCTCGAGCGGTTTGGATGTTATCAACAACACAAACTTGAACTACTTCAGCCCGCCTCAGAAAGCCGAATTCTACACCCTCAAGGGAATGTTCTTGGAGAAGCTGAAGCAAAAGGATGAAGCAGATTCGGCCTATGGCACAGCGTTGTATTTTGACATTGGTGCCGCCAAAGCTTGGGCTGAGTGGGGATATTTCAACGATCGGAAATTTAAAGAAGACCCAACTGACCTTAATGCGGCCCGTCAGGCTCTTACCTCGTATTTGCAAGCTGCTGGGAGCTACAAGAATGCGAAATCTCGGAAGCTCTTGGCACGGATCTTGTGGCTCCTCAGCTTGGATGACTCTAAGGGCACGATCGCTCTGGGTTTTGATGACTTCAAAGGCGAAACTCCTGTGTGGTACTGGATCACCTTTATCCAGCAGCTAATTACTGGCCTCGGCCACAAGGAAGCTCCTCGTGTTTTCCAACTCTTGCTGAAGATTGCCAAATCGTATCCCCAGGCATTGTACTTCCAGCTTCGAACCAATAGGGAGGACCTGCTTGTTATCAAGAAGAATCAGGAAGCAAGAGACAGGACAGCACGACAACGCGCGCAATCGGTCGCATCCAATGGAAAAGCAAGCGCATCGCCATCAATGACGAAACAGGAACCTCCCAGGCCGGGTACTGCATCATCTCGACCGGGTACTGCAAATGCGGCCGACGGCACTCCCGTCAAGGCAGAGGGCGAAGCCAACGGCAACACTGCTGTTACACCAGCTCCTGCTAACGGGCAGACGCCTGACCCTTCGAAATCTGGGCAAAAGGCCACACCTCAGCCCGGGCAAACAGGACAAACTCAGAAGAAGCCTCCGTGGGAGTACACTGAAGAAGTCATGTCGGTTCTCAAGACTGCATTCCCTCTCTTGGCCCTCTCTATGGAGACAATGGTGGATCAGATCCAAAAGAACTTCAAGTGCCCTCCCGATGAGGACGCCTACCGACTTATTGTTGCTCTCCTTAACGACGCCTTGGCCTACGTCAGCCGAACACCACCATCTTTCGCCAAGAACGTGAAGCTTCCTCCAGCCACCGAAACGAATATCACCCGTTTTGCTGAAACGATTTTACCCAGTCATATCAAGAAGTCGTTTGAGGCAGATTTCGTTACTGTCAAGCCAACCATGTACGAATACATCTACAAGTTGCGTCGCTGGCGGAATAAGTTTGAGGAGAAGCTGGACCACCGAGTGCCTCGAGCCTCACTTGAGAACTTCTCTCCTCACCTGAGCGAGTTTAGATATGGAAAGTTCGACGAGGTGGAGATTCCGGGTCAATACTTGCAACACAAGGACAAAAACCAAGACTTCATTCGTATCGATCGTTTCCTGCCAAACATCGATCTTGTCCGGTCTATTAGCGCCTCTTATCGCCGCATCAAGATGCGTGGTCACGATGGCAGCATCCACAAATGGGCTATTCAGCACCCTGCGGCTCGACACTGTAGAAGAGAAGAGCGGATTCTGCAGCTCTTCCGGTCACTTAATCAGACACTGGGCCGCAAGAAGGAGAGCCGACGGCGCGATTTGCAGTTCACGATACCAATCATGGTTCCCTTCGCTCCACACATCCGACTTGTGCAGGAAGACACGTCCTACACTACACTACAGGGAGTGTATGAGGATCATTGTCGAAACATGGGCATGTCAAAGGATGACCCTGTCCTGTTTACTATGGAGAAGCTCCGTGGCGCCCTCGAGAGCAAGAGCTCGGTAAGTCGTCCAGAGTACCAGCAGAATTTCACAACCACTAACAGTGACCAGAACAAGCCCGAGCAGGCAGCGACAGCTCGATTGGAGGTATTCAACGCAATCCAAGAGAAATGGGTACCATCAACCGTGGCAATTGAGTATTTCCAAAAGATATTCCCACAGTTTGCCGAATTCTGGCTGTTCCGCCGGCAGTTCTCGTACCAGCTTGCGGCGTTGACGTTTATCACGTACATCATGTACATGCACAACCGATATCCGCAAAAGATCAACATCTCGAGGGCGACGGGCAAGGTTTGGGGCTCTGAAATGATGTCGTATATGAGTGCCAACAAACCTTTCTTCCATAACCCCGAGCCGGTGCCATTCCGACTCACACCCAACCTACAGACACTGATGGGACCGATTGCCACCGAAGGTATCTTTGCATGCTCATTGATGGCTATTGCGCGATGCCTGACAGAGCCTGAGTACGAGTTAGAACATGCTCTGACGCTGCTCGTGCGTGATGAGATGTTGTTCTGGTTTACGGGCAGCCACAGGAATGGGGTGATTACGGAGAGCCAGTTGCGAGACTCGGTACAGGTTAACAGTGACTCAATCGTTAAGCGTGCAGTCAGCCTTGCTCACAGCCCTGTTGGGAACCTGCCTGCGAATCAGACGGTTATTGATGCTATTGCCAAGGCTGTAAACCCGATGAATCTAGCACAATGCGATGCGTTGTGGATGCCATATC
>JAALXK010000277.1:0-39945 GCA_012977745.1 Fusarium anguioides | reverse complement strand
AGGTAAGTAGCTACCGTTGGTAGGCAAAGTGACTTATTAGCAGACCCGGTTGACTATGACACCTGAGTGGTGATGCATTAGTGGACAGAGAGCCCTGCAGGCAGAGGCAGGCAGGCAAAGAAAACAAGAGGAAGAGTGGGAGAGTTCAAGCTCCAGTAATGTATGTTTTTTGGGCGTCTGGTAGGGACGTGATCGGGGCCAATGAGCGTTCTCCCGTCCTGGATCAGCGCCACGCCCTGGAAAGAAATGTTAATAAGTTTATTATGTACCTGCAAAGGAAGTGAAAGCACGGTGGAGTGAGTATTAGCAGAGAGACCCTGGTGACGGATGACTCTTGATCGCGTCAGGGTTCTATGATTACCTAGTTCCAGCTCAGACATTCAAGTACCTACATGGCCACTCTGTAATACTGCCTAAACTCTACCTACCTACCCAAGTACTTATCGAGTGTCATGCAGACCCGGTCAACCTATATCTCGGGCTCTCTTCATTTGTTCCCGAGTCTCGGACTCGATACCGTCCCTGGTCTTCCGTCTCAGAGCACAACCGGTGGTGCCTTCATGGTTATTATTGCAAACTGGCGCGGCTGGCCGTGAATCGAGTGCAGGGTCCAAGTTAGTTCTATTTACAGCGGACAGGGGTATGATGCACAAGACCATAGTCGGTCAGTACATTGGCAATCAGATGCGCTGTTTTAAGAGCCCAACGCTCAGCAAGAGCCTCTGAAACCATAAAATGCAGCATTTATAATATTATACATTGGGGAATAGTATATGGCATCTGTATGTCCAGGGTGGCAGACGTGGTTTGGCCTGATGAGACCATTACTGGCTCCCAATACGTTGTGTTGGGTGCGTACTCATTTCAAGCAATATGGGCTGCCAAGACCCAAGGAATTCATCCAAGTTTCCAAGTTGATACCATAACGACAAGAATATGTTTACTTTTCGTGAAAAGGCCGCAGAACTCAAAAGCTCGAGTGAAGGCGTCAAAAACCAATATCTAGGATATTCGGGTGGTGTTTTCTGAGACCTTGATAGATGCATGCGGCATGAATATTGCTTCATTGCCTGCCCACATAGAAAGAATCTCAGCTTACATAGCGAAGAGGCTGTCTCATTATGGAAGGTAATGGATATTAGTTGCGACATGGGCCATTCCCCTGCTGATAGAGAAAGGCCGAGTATTTGTATGAGTCTGTGAGCATTTGACTCAATAGGTAGACTTCAGTGACCCAAAGATATACCTTGCAGGAAGTAATGAATGATACGTTTCAGGGGTCATGGTCATCGATTGCGCATTTATACAAGTCTCATGCACATTTCCTTCGATAAATATGATATAAAACACGAAAGAAAGCAAACCCGCCATGCCCTGGATTACTAGCTCTCTCACGGGCCAGATGACCAGCCCTCGTGACAGACAGATACCGCCTCAAGTTTTGCTTCTGCTTACGATACTGGCCTCCACAAGACCCAAGTCACTTCGCTAGTTACCATCTAACTATTAGCGAGAGAGCTCTGTCGATTCTAGGTCTCTGGATAATAATGCCGCCATTATTGTGAATTCGTTATGTACTTAGACTGTTTGGGGGTGTTCTTTTGCTTTTAGCTTCTTCTGGACTTGAGGATCTAACTGCAGAGGAATGATGATGGGCTTCCATCAAGGTCATAGAATGGAGGGCGGTGAATCTAGGCCAATCGAAGCTGAACCAAGGCAGCAGAAGCCCTTGGTGCGCAGAAACCGATGAATACATTTTGATCAGGTAGAGAGGCTGTTCAGGTCGTTTTCACTTTCAAGTGCACCGCTTGCAGCATTTGTGAGCCCCACTAAGAGCCAAAGCGAAAGTGAAATCACATTTCGATGATACACATCGTGATCTCAGCCTGCCATCCATGACGTAGGAATGATCTGGAGGTCATAAGAGCGCCGAAATATACCAAAAATGACAGTTTATGCTGGGCTGAGTCCAATTTCTGGGGCATGAGTGCGAATGCCTGTGCCAGCTAGACATAGCCTCACAAGTCTGTAGAATATTGTCCTGGTACAAGATCTGGCGAGTCGTTGAATGGGTCCGAAACCATGCAATTCTTTTTTGTTCATTGCTAATCGATCGGCTTCTATGTGACCGAAGATCGGATGTCGACGTCCAGATCGTCAACTCGTAGTGTAGGCACGAAATCCATATCCCCCCCGTATACCATACCGAAAAGCAAAGCCGTTTTCCTCCTCCCGCTCAAGTCCACCCTTAAACCTCAGCAATCTCTCGGAGTCGTCGCAGAGTTGATCGCATAGCGGCGGCAGCAGGGGTGCTGTTATTTGGTTAGTATCTGTAGTTGGATACGTTATTGGGAGTAGAGATAGGAGGACGCACGCAACGGTGTAAGCACCACCGGCAACGGTGCGCTTGCAAGACTTGCAGTCCCAGATACCGGTAGCCTGTCGCTTGACGGTGACCTTTCCGCAGAAAGTGCAGGTGTACTTGGCGTGCTGGGTGATTTCCATCTTCTTGACCTGCTTTCGCAGGGAAGCACCGTAACTAGAGGTCAACATGTTAGTTTCCGTGATTCTGTGAGTCTACCCAATCGTTGCATGTTTATTCTGCCCTTCTGTCTCGTGCTGCCCTTGGCCTACTGTCTGTTGTCTTGCTCCATTGCATGTCTGGCCCAGTTGGTTGAGTTGATGGTGTATCGGTTGTTCGTTGAACAGTCGTCGACACTGAAAACAGAGCCGTGGGCAGCAGAGAAGGCGTAACAGAATTCGAGCGAAGGGAAAGCCGTTCTCGAGATGCTTCGGACAAGGGGTTTCGTCGTGGAACTTACCGGGTACCGTATTTACCGCTGTAGAATTGTTAACTCATGCGTTCAATTATTGAATAGAAAGGGATATACATACGTAACACCGACCTTCTTTGTTCGCTTGGTCATCTTGAAGGTAATGTGTGGGACGTCTTGGGAGGGATGAAGACGAAGAGATGGTCGGGCGGAGGTTAATGTTGCTCGACTGCGGTTGGAGGCTGACTCCGAAAATGTTGCAGAGGAATGAGCAACTTGTGGTCCTTAGGGCAAGCCCATCTGGAAGCGAGTGGGTCCCACTTTCTTGAATTTTGAGAATCTTGGCGGAAGAAGTTCGGCAAGTTGGAGCGAAGCCAGTGTTTTGTGCTTGAATGCTCTGACTCAGAGAGACTTTGGGGCTTTATGCATATCGTTTTTTACATGACTCATGAAGCTCTGACGAATTGGTTGAGCGAGTGATGGAGTCATTGATATTTAGGTCCAAAGCAATACTTGATCATGTTAATGAATGATATCGTTGAAATACGGCTATACTTTTGATAAGATAACTTAAGCCATCTCTCAAAGTCTTTTTGGCCAAAACTTCCTTCTACCATGCTGAGATTTCCCATGTGAAGGTATCATCACATCCCATTTGTTAGTTTAAGTCCATTGAAATAAGATGCTGATTCCAGGGGGCGGATAGGCGCACATGTACATACAAGGGTCCCTGGCAACCACTCACCTGCTTGGTATTGAATGTCCCTCGGCATCATGGTGCAAACCACATCGCCTTGACCGTATCGAATGTAGTGATATAACTTCCTTTTCCAACCACGACTTTGGCTTTCAGCTCGATTTCCGCTTATTCAATTGGACCCAGTGCTCACTGCTTTCGAGCCAATTTCCCAATCAATATGCCACTTATCAAGGAACATGGTCGTCAATACGACCTGGTTGTCTTTGGTGCCACTGGTGAGTTTCCACCCAAGATTGGGTACTTGAAAAACGACGAAACCGCATTCTGACTATCTCCAAGGCTACACGGGAAAACTGACAGCTGAATATGTTACAACACACCTTGCAACTGACCTCAAGTGGGCTGTCGCTGGCCGAAATGAGTCTAAATTGCAGGCTGTAGTTGAAGAGTGTCAAAAACTCAACCCTGATCGACTTCCACCAGGTACAGGACTTATACATGCTGCACCCCTAGACTCAAATGACTGATGATTAGTATCATTTAGCCGTCGAGATTGCGAGTCTGAACGACGTCGATTTGAGTGCTCTCGCAAAGAAGACTTGTGTGATCCTCACTACCGTTGGACCCTACAGTCATTACGGCGAGCATGCCTACAAGGCATGTGCTGAAGAGGGTACGCACTATGTAGATGTCACAGGAGAAGCAGCCTGGGTTCACAGGATGATCAAGAAGTACGAAGCAGCCGCCAAGAAGACGGGTGCCATTCTGTTCCCTCAGGCCGGAGTTGAGTCTGCTCCTGCTGATCTCATTACATGGATTATGGCCAAAGCAATTCGAACTGAGTTGGGCTCTCAGACAAAAGATGTGACCGTCTCTCTCCACAAGATCAGGTTGATTCAAGTCCAACAGGATCAAATCGCAAACAACTGACCGCGCTACAGCTCGGCACCGTCAGGCGGTACTCTTGCTACCGCTTTGAGCATCTGGGATGTCTTCTCACTCCAGGAGATGAAGGAAGCAAGCGACCCATATGCTCAGTCACCTGTTCCGCATAAAGAGCCCACAAGGCCCAAGAGTTCCATTCTCGAGAAGATCTTTGGTGTTCGTACCGTACCAAACCTTGGGCTCCAGACTACATCTATCATGGGCTCAACAGATATTGCCGTCGTTGAGCGTACTTGGGGTCTATTGTCCGAGACGCCATCCCGCAAAGAAGAATTCTACGGGCCCAATTTTGTGTGGACAGAGAAAATGAAAGCTCGCAACTGGCTTCACGGGATCTTATTTCACTGGCTTCTCGTTGTTGGCGGAATCCTGATTGTGTCAGTTGCTCCATTGAGAAGCTTCCTCAGGAAACATGTATCTCAACCTGGCCAAGGTGTCAAGCGTGAAGACATCGAGAAGGATGAAATTGAGTACCGTGGGATTGCGTATCCTGACTCTGAGAAGGTCACTGGCAAAGGAGCCTATTGCCGCATGTGGCATCATGGCGGTGTATACTTCTGTGAGTCGAAAGCACTTGAAAAGGGGGGAGGGAAGCGATTTATTTCTGACAAAATTCTTTGAATAGTGACAGGTATGCTGCTTGCTGAGATTGCGGCCACGATTCTTGAAGACGACATTCAACTCAGTGGGGGGTCTTATACACCAGCTTGCCTGGGCCAAGGTCTCATTGACCGACTGGATAAATCTGGACTCAAGTCAGACGTCAAGATCATTGATTTTTGAACATATTGAGAGATAGTCGAGGTTGAAGCTTTTTGCATGTGATGTAATGATGCAATAGAGCTGCATAGATTTGGCGCTGATAGGATTCACGTTAAGTGCCACTACGATTAGAAAAATGAAAGCTTAGCCTAATGATGTTCTTTTATCTTCTGAGCGCTCAACCATGGAGTGCCATGTTGACATTTTGAAGCTTTACGCCTCACGTGTTGATAGCCCTGTTAAGTTGATCAAGCATGTTCCATGTTCTTTAGGTACATTAGGTTGAGGTGAGCGTAAAAGAATTCGGGAATCATTCTCACACAATTGGAAATGAGACGAGTTTAGGGACACCAATTGATATGATATGAACCTGTCACTATTATCGTAAGTATTATCCAAGTTTTGGTAGAAAAGTAGTCTGTACATGCGATTGAGAGAAGTGTTCATCTGAGCCCCGCAAGGAGCTTTCAAGTGGGCTTCGCGTCGCGGAAATTGGAACCTTTTTTTTATCGGCAGACGTCATTACTACAGCACCAGCGGACAGGCGCCAGTACTAAGTTAAGTCAACCCCAGAAAGGTTCTTCACATCAACACAATTAACCTGTCATTGCTCATCCTTCAGCCAAATTCTTAAAATCACTTCAATCGATCATCTGCGCTCTTTTAAGAGTGATGCGCATGGCTCGAATTGTAATATCGACTCGACTCGACTGATTGATTTTCCCTGACCTCATCCATCATCACTCCAAGCTTCGCCAGCTCAAATCAAAATGGATTCCCATACCACCTCATCAGACGCCGCGCCTAATGAGTCATCGCCTTTACTCCCGACTACAGAGAATCGCCCCAAAGGAACACGATCCGTTACTTTCAGCGACAATCCCGTCACGAAGACCTTTGAACCCACTCGACAACCTTTCCACCATCGTGGCCCTGGGCATCATGCTGTTGGCTCCGTCAGTGGCGCCGCTGGTGGTCCTCCCATGCTCACAGCTCTCAACAACAAGCTCCGAAGACGAAACAGTACCCAGGGCTCAGTGCCTGCCGTTGCCCATCTAGCCTTTGGGCCCAAAATTGGCCCCCAGCGCAGTACCAAAAAGACGGAAAAGCTTAAGCTGCTACCCAACACCGACCTGGACGACCCTGAAGATGAGGAGAGTGGAAGGGACGTGTACTCGCAGTATACACGTATCAAGGACCCTGCTGCGCGGAGGGATGCAGCAAAACTAGGAAAAGCGGACCGAGACCGGTTGCCGCGTGTCACAGCGTACTGTACTGCTAACCGATACGAGATGGAGGCACTCATGAGGTTCTTGAAGGGAAGAGGAAAGACCCGAGGCGCAAACCCCAAACTCATCGACGAATGCATATACACTCCGTATAATTACACCTCCAAGAGCGCGCGCAGTCGCGATCCAGTTCAGACCTATGAAAGACGGCACTCAACTGGAGGTGACGCCATTGACGTCGCGCAACAGAGGAGCGACTTGGCTGACTTACTCTCAGAAGAAGCCGTCTCAGACCCCCATGCGCACAATGGTCACGCCCATGCCCAAAGCGATGCTAATGCTAACGGTAATGGTTCACACATTGACAGCGCAGACCTGTTGGGCTCGGCGATAGAAGACCACGACTCGATAAGCGAAACGAATCCCGACTTTGATATACAGGTACACACTCCAGAGGTATTCTTGTTTGATTATGGAGTGGTGGTCATCTGGGGAATGACTGAGGCCCAAGAGGCCCGGTTCCTCAAGGAGATCGCCAAGTTTGAGACCGAAAAGCTTGCACCAGATGATGTCGAGACAGAGTTGTTCAACTTCTATTACACAAAAGACTATCAGGCTCGCATCTATAACGATTTCATCACTCTTCGCGACAAGAACAACTACATGACCAAGCTGGCCATTTCTCATGCTCTGGCACAGAGTGTCAAGGTTAGTGACCCTATCAACCCACAGTGCAACCCATATGAGAAAGCCTTTGCTGACCATTTTCAGACCTCGCTCTTCGAAGAGCTGATCGCATCAACGGTTGATACCTGCAAAGACATCCCCACGCAAATAGCCACAACAGGAAAGATTGCGCTTAGAAGGTCGCAGATCAATATGCAAATTGGAGAGCTATTCATTCTTCGCATCAACATCCACCTCAACGGCTCAGTCCTCGATACCCCCGAGCTCTTCTGGGTAGAGCCACAGCTAGAACCCGTGTACCAGGCTGTCAGGAGTTACTTGGAGATGGACCAGCGTGTCGGCCTCTTGACAGAACGTCTCGATGTCATAGCAGACCTGTTGGCTGTGTTGAAAGGAGAGCTCAGTCACGGTCACGATGAGAAACTTGAATGGATTGGTATGATACTCATCTTTGCCAATATCAAGTGAAGGTGTTAACATTCTTCTAGTGATTGTTCTCATTGCAGCCGAAATTCTCGTTGCTGCTGTTAATATTGTTGTGGATTTATACGTCGGCGAATAAGTATCTGTCGTTCATGCTACTTCTTCCCTTTTTTTCTTCTCGGTTTGATTTATCTAGCGGAGTTTTCACCAAGTTCGGTTTTCACCAAGCTAGTTTTTTCAAAATTTTGCGTTGATGTACTTCAGCTTGATATGGGAGAGTTCACAGACCAGGCAAAATGCAAGGATCGGGAGTATTGGTGTAAAACATACAAATATTAGATAGATGGCTTCGCGGCAAGGTTAAGACAATGCGCCCGAAGATGTGATGTTTCTTAATCTATTTTGCTTGATCCTTTGCTTGATCCTTGCACAGAACTTGCTTCACTGGTGTCAAAACATTTGAATACTAGTACATTAGCCCAAATCATGGCCTGAGAACCGTATACCCGCCAGAACGCCCCTAAGAAAACACAATGAAGCTGATCATTCTTCTGCCTTCTCACCGGCCTGTGTTTCCTGATCTTCGGTATCATCGCCCATCTCGACGTCCTCGTCCTGGGCTGTAGGCTTGGATTCGGTGGGCTTGTCCTCCTTCTTGTCGGACACCGGTGTCTTCTTCATATCAGAGCTCTTAGCCATGGCCAATTCAAACTTGGCGTCATATTCATCCCTCTCTCCTTCGGAAAGCCTTTTCCAAATTCGGGTCAACTCATCATCGATGTTCATGCTGGCATCGTTATCCTTGTCCTTATTCTCAAGAGTAGGCCTTGTCTCCATGCAAAACAGCTCATACGCATTTGTAGGCTTCTTGGAATCGACCGTAGACACGCCATTGGCTGACTTGACCTGGCTTTCTGGGGGGTGGGAGAAAGTCTCGGAGGTAGGGGAGCCCGCAGTGTTGGTGAAGGATGCAGCGGCTGGTGCTTTCGAATCGGCATCGGGCATCATGGATTTCCGGTGGCCTCTCTTCGTACGCAGAGGCTTGTCTTTGGGCTTCTGGTGGTTAGCTAACTCACTTGGTATGGTGAATTGGTAGTCCTAATCCAAGCGCAAAAGCATCAACATTGAACCGGGCGCCGTAAGTAGTAGAGGCGCGGCAGGCCCGATTAGAGGATTGCCAGGCAAGGGGAGAAGAGAAGTGGTGGAAAGAAAATGGAGTCATACTGTAGGGGGAGGACTTGGGCTGCCATCAGAGTCCTCGACGTTTGCGCTTGTACGCTTTGCCAATTGTTCGAGTAAGAAGGCGCGTTCTATCCGCAACTTTTCGACCTGGCGTTTTATGCGAGCAAGCCGAAGGCGAGCAGCATCGTTGGCGTCTTCGACCTCATTTGTGCGGTTCTTGAGTTGAACGCATTTTCGTCGGTAGGCTTCCTCAACGGAGGGAGGGAGGGTGGATGGGATTGCTGTTGAGCGAGGAGGCGGGTCAGCTTCAGGTGCTTTGCGCTTGATGGTGATGGGCATGCTGGGCTGGTTGTTGTGGTAATGGCAAAGAAGAAGAAGAAGAAGAAGAAGAACAACAACAACAACAACAACAACAACAACAACAACAACAAGAGATCGTGGATATAGATAGAGACGAGGATGCACGCGACAACGAGAAGAGTGGACGATCGCGAAGTGCAGCGCAAATGAGGATCAGATCGTGTGGTTGATGGCGCAAGGGATGTGATGTGCCTCAGCCTTAACTTGAGCCGTGGGTTCATTCTTGGGTTGGAGCAAAGGAACCAACAGAACCCACCACGGGCGATTCGTTGGTAGCGAGCGAGTGAATGAGTGATTCAAGAACGACTTACCAGGCATGATTAGTTATGTATCACAGCACGCAATGCTGTATCGCGTCAAGGTCTTTCTAGCAAGGCTTCGTTTCTGCGCTGAAAGGTGATAGTTGTGAGGCTGCTCTTTGTTGTTGACGCGTGACGGGTTAAACCACTGGAGCCTTAGAGGGTGAGCGAGGTTCTGAATCGCTATGGGCTGGATCGATTATATCTCGCTCGTAAGTGATATATGATAGAGTTGATCAATTGAACAGCAAAAATAAACCAGATTTTTATCGCATGATCGAGTCAAGTTACGCGATTTGCCGTGGGCATCAACTCAGGAAGATGATTGTTTAAGTTACGGTGTCAATCAGCGATCGCGAGCTGGACGCCTGTCGCTGGGGGAGGCTTTAGTGATGGTGTCTGTTCCATGCTTCTTTGTGTCCTCAGCCACAGCGGGATGCAAGGCTGAACTGACCGCTCAGGAGGCTGTGGCGTCGATAGCCTATGATTGGGTAAGAGAACCCTTAGAAATGCCCATCAGGAAGTTGTGTTAAGCAAGGCTACAATATTCAATATGACTGACATCCATGCTAATTACCAAACAGAACAAACATGCATTTCTTCTCTCTCCTGAACTTTAAATACATCATATACCTATGTTTGAGCCATCTATTCCTTCTGATTCAATAGGCATTCGTCCCTCATTTCCTACTGGTATATCATAGGTAGAGCAAGTTCAAGGAGGTCCAGGCAGCTGGGTACGTACCTACCCACTAAATCAACGGGCACCTGTGGAAGTTTTTCTGACTTGGGGTATGGTAGGTGGGACACAGCTAGTGGGCGAAATCTATCCCATCGCTGGGAGCATCACTTCAACTTTCAAACTAGACACCTTCTCCAGCGGTACATTTTATAACAGCCACAACTGAAAACGTCGCCTCGAGAGCGCTGTGGCAGTTAAGATGTCGCTCAATATCCCCAACGCCCCTAACGCGGGCCTCTTCAAGCAAGGTTATAACAAGTGAGTTGCTCCCCTCCTTATGCTGCTGGCTGGCAGCTCCCCGCCTCTTTACCTGTCTCCCTACAGATCCCACTATCATGACCATAACGATGTTTATATGGACTTGTATGGACCTGACTGACAATGCTCTCTTCTTCTATATAGCTACGACTCTGAAGATGGCGCTGTCCTCCGCAACATTGATGCCTGCAGGGCCATTGCCTCCACCGTCCAGACCTCACTTGGCCCCTATGGCCGCAACAAGGTCGTTATCAACCATTTGCAGAAGATGATCCTCACCTCTGATGCTGCAACCATTCTCCGCGAACTCGATGTCGTCCACCCCGCCGCCAAGCTCCTCGTTATGGCCAGTCAGCAACAAGAAGCAGAGATGGGCGATGCTACCAACCTTGTCATCGTTCTTGCTGGCGAGCTGCTCCGAAAGGCAGAGGATCTTCTGCGCATGGGCCTGAAGACATCAGATATTGTCATCGGTTACGAGAAGGCCCAGAAATTCGCTCTTGAGACCCTTGAGGAGCTTGCCGTCGATAAGGTAGAGCATATGCGGGATCAGGAGGAGCTCAGCAAGGCTATCAGCACTGTCATCGCCAGCAAGCAAAACGGAAACGAGACGTTCCTTGCTGATCTTGTTGCCGAGGCCGTCCTCAACGTCCTCCCTAAGAACCCCGCCAACTTCAACGTCGACAACATCCGCGTCGTCAAGATCATGGGTGGAAGCCTTGAGCAGAGCAGAGTCGTCAAGGGTATGGTCTTTCCCAAGGAGCCTGATGGTTCAGTGAAGAAGGCCAGCCACGCCAAGGTCGGTGTCTTCACCTGCCCGATCGATGCTGGACAGACCGAGACCAAGGGTACTGTTCTTCTTCACAACGCCAAGGAGATGATGGATTTCACAAAGGGCGAGGAGTCTCAACTTGAGACCTCTATCAAGGAGCTTCACGATTCCGGTCTCCGTGTCGTTGTTTGTGGCGAGCGAGTGGGCGACCTGGCTATGCACTACCTCAACCGATATGGCATCCTGTGCATCCGAATTCTCAGCAAGTTTGAACTCCGAAGAGTTTGTCGTGTGGTTGGTGCCACCCCCTTGGCACGATTGGGAGCCCCCATGCCGGATGAGATGGGCAGCATTGACGTTGTTGAGACCCTCGAGATTGGTGGTGACCGAGTCACAGTCTTCCGTCAGGAGGACGAGGTTACCCGAACAGCTACCCTGGTCCTTCGTGGAGCCACCCAAAACCACCTTGATGATATTGAGCGTGCTGTCGATGACGGTGTCAATGTTGTCAAGGCCATTACCCGTGATCCTCGATTGGTCCCTGGTGCTGGTGCTACAGAAGTCGAGCTCGTCGAGAGGATACAGGCTCATGGTGAGAAGACTCCCGGCCTTAGCCAGTACGCCATCAAGAAGTTTGGCGAGGCTTTCGAGGTGGTACCTCGCACTATTGCCGAGAGTGCTGGTCTTGATGCCACCGAGGTTCTGAGCCGACTTTACGCTGCTCATGCCAATAGCGACGCATGGGACATTGGTGTTGATATCGAGGTTTGTTTTTGCCTCCCCCTTCATGAGAGTGTTTCTAACGTATCATATAGAACGACGACAACACCGGTACCATCGATGCCAAGGATGAGGGTATCCTCGATCTCCTCATCTCCAAACAATGGGCTATCAAGCTTGCCACCGAGGCCGCCCGCACAGTCCTGTCTGTTGACCAGATTATCGTGGCACGACAAGCCGGTGGTCCCAAGCCCCCGGGACCCAACCCTGTATGTTCTCTTTCTGCTCCTATAAGAAGCCCTGACTAACCAATATCTGCAGAACTGGGACGAGGACTGAATGGATAAAGTTTAAAAGGATAAAGTGGGCGATGAGTATGATATGTGAGATGATCACCTGGTGTCCTGGTTGGTCAAATATCCTCTTACAGAACAGAGTCAAAACATGCGCACATGATAATTATGCGAGCCCAATAAACTCGTGCAGATTCTGCCATGCCCTCTATTTAGATCACATAATCTACTCAGAGTCGGCACTGCAATTGAAGATTTGTATCTATGAATGCCATGCCGCCAAGTGATAGTGATATTAAAAAAGCGAATAATAGTGTGATTCATGAGAGCATATAGTTGACCAAGAAAAGACTGTCACTTGATAACTAGAGAGCTAGAGCACAGCCAATATTGAGATCGAATAGATTCATGCATTGATATCGTAAAGTTCCTTCGCGCGTGCAGCTATATACATCGGCGGATACCTATCCCAAAAGCAACAAAAGGCAGTAAAAACTGTCCGGCACATAAGACTCTATCATACAAGAGACCCCTTAGAAGTCTAATCGACAAGCGTAAAACGAGAGCATCTCAGCCATTTCCCACCCACTCCCAAAGCAAGAGGACCAAGAAACATCATCAAAGTAGTACCGCTGAGCATATGTACAGCTATGTTTGCGCGATAGCAATGAGTCAAAACAAGTTCCAATAATGCAAGACAATGAGAAGCAAGTAAACATGCGTAGTATAAGTCGAATGTGCGCCAGATAATTTGTAGATTCCAGGGGTATCGAACAAGTCCATAGGTAAGTCGAAAAAAATAATTCTGCTCCCCCTTCAATTATGAAGGGAGCAAACAGTGGGGTGAAAAAGAAGCAGTAGCAATAGATGCAACTGTAGATAATGGAAGAATATCAGGATGTTTTTGGTCATGATGGGTCATTAGTCAAGCCGGGGATATAAGCATGTGGCTATTCCGGCTGGGGGGAAATAAAAATAAGACGAAATGGTTGGCAAGGAGTAGGGAGATCAAGACTCTTCTGTGATTCCACCCTCGCCACCACCATCCTCACGCCACTCTCTACTCTTCTCTGTGAGTTTCTTTACACCACTGACGCGGCATGCCCATAGTCCCTCGATAGGTGTACGGTAAGTAAAGGCGCGCTGAGAGCTGATGACACCGATGGCCTGCAAAACCGCCTTACGACTGTCGCGGCTAAAGACAGCAGGGTGGTTGATCCACTCTAAACTGCTCTCAAGTTCAGCATCAAGGGCAGAGACGGTATTGGCGTCGATTCCAGCGCCAAGTCCCAGGCCATCATTAGAGCGGCTGCGACCCAACTGAGACGACATGGCGTTGGCACCCGATGTTGCTGAGGCAGGAGGTGAAGGGCTGCGTTTACGATCGGGAGTGGTTGATTGGGCTGGTGAGGCATCGTTCGCAGGGTGGGGAGTAGAGGGAGCCGATGGAGTAGACTTGCTGGGAGGAGGGATAGGTGGAAGTCCACCCTTACCGAGTCCTTTTAGGATTGATCTAGTCTCGTTCAAGAGAGTGTGGGCGCGATCATGCTGGCCACGACTCACGAGAGTAAGGGCGCGTGTGAGCATGTCGGAAGTAAGAAGCTCCATACGGCGCTGGACAATACTTGGGTGAGGGGGGATGGGGGGTGAGTTCTGCCATGGCTTTTTGGATCCTCCGCTTACAGGAAGCATTGTTATGGCCAGCAGAGATGGTCGTGGCATATGGGTGACAGTACCCTCGCGAAGAATATCTCCCCAGCTAAGGTCAGCCTGGATCAAAGGAACCTCCTCAACAGAGATCGTTCTCTCATTATCGTTGTCCATAGGACCTCCAAGTGCTTCGAGACCAGAGACAATGTTGTCCCAAGGATCTTGAGGAAGCTGTTCTTGTGAAGTGTTGTCAGGGAGAATAACCAACTGGACAAGAACATCACGCTTGTCACCAAATCGAAGATCGCCTAGGGAGGCTTCCGCGTCTCTGCCTGTAGCTCGCTTTGTTATTTGCAGAGCACCGCTGATCTTATGGAATTTAGCAGGCGAGCCCTCAGGAAGCTTAAGCTTGAGCTTGACGTTCTGGTGAGACAAGGTTTGCATGCTTCCCAAGCATCCAGCAAGGCATTCTCGAAGCATCATCCAGTCCTTAACATAAGTGTACGAAGCCTTGGTTCTTGTCGACAACTCGATCATGGTATCAGGCTTGTGGGTCATTCCAAGGCCGAAAGAGTGAATAGTGATCTTGGCTGCTTCGGCTCGGGAGACAACAAAATCAACACTATCGACGTCTGAAGTGGAAGCATCGCTAATCAGCATGATCGATGCGATAGGGTTGTTGTACTTTCTTTGCATGAGAAGGTCCATGGCGACATTAGCACCTTCAACCACATCAGCACGATGGCTCTTTTGGCCAACAGGCTTGATAGAGCCCAAGATATTGCTCCAACCGGGCCAGGCCTTGGTAGTCATGCCAACAATAGGCACGCCGCCGCCACCTGAACCGAATGTGACCAGCCCCATCCGATCACGTTCACCCAGTGTGTTGACCATAAACTTGAGGGCATCTCGGACCAAGTTGATCTTGACACCTTGCATCGAAGAAGAAATAGGTACAACGACAACGACGTCGATGGGAACGTGAATTGACTTTGTCATCGCAGGGCTTCTAGGGAAGTTGGTATACTCGGTAGGCGCCGTCGTTGTTGACCTTGCGCCGCCCCAGGATGAAGCAACTGAAGAGACTCTCTGGGGGCGCGAGCGCTGCCAGTCAAGTTCCTCATCGGTTTCTGATTCGCCGCGATCGTAATCAGGGCTGCGTACAGGAGATGTCTCAACAGCATTAAGGTCAAGAAGGGCTTGCTGCCACAACTTAACTTGGTTGCGGTTCTCGAAACGGAGATGGAATTGGGGAAGTTCGGCAACCGAAAGGTTGAGTGTCAGGATGTTCTCGTCAATGTTTCCTGTCTCCGACACCTCATTCAAATGCTTCTTGATAAGAATTGAGCCCTTGAGAGTACATCGGGTTGTCTTGCGTGGGGCGCCATTCTCGTCCCATTGTTGAGCTTGAGGAATCTTCTTCTCCTTGACGCAAATGAGCATCTCAGCAAAGAGGAAGCATTCCAATTCCTGCCATGAGACTTTATCTTTGCCCACCCTTAGGGTGCCATAGAGCCTCAATTTTCCGAATCTGTAAAGTTATTAGCCTCATCGTTCATACTAACGACTGATCGTCCACTAATGAAAGTGCAGCGCCACTACTAACCTGCTAAAGTCTAAACCGTGCCAGTTATCAACACGGTTGCGCAGATTGTCGGTCATCTCCTCTAAAACTTCTGTCGATTCATAAGGGTAGAAGCGAGGCGCGCTGCGAGCAGGCGAAGGTGGGCGGCCATATGCCTCCTCAGTACGGTTGGTGGCAGGAGGGGGCTGGGGAGCTGGAGCGCCCAGATCCTCGGGGTCTGGTCTCCAGTTGTTATCGGGCACCTCGACAGTAACGAGACATGTGAGTGTCTGCTGTTGGCGTGATCGGTTCAGTGTTGGGAACTCCGAGCGAACGGTGACAATCGGCGCGGGAATAGGGTTGCGTGTAATTGGCCGCGGGCTGGTAGGTGTTGTCTCCATCGCCTGGACATCATAGTCATGGCGTCTAGCAGGCCCACTCTGTGTCGTCTCAGGATATCCGCCGGATGATGCAACTCCTGTGGCCTCACTGTCACTGCGAGCATGTCTTGAAGGCCCATATCGATCTGATAGTGGTGCCTCTCGACTATCTCTCATACTACCCCGAGCTACGCTGTCGCGGCCACCAGCATGCTGTTGCTGCATAGGCCGTCTTTGGCTACTCTCGACACTTGGCGCTCGGGCTGTCTGGTTATCCCAAGGGGTTGCTGTAGGTGTTGGTGTCATGGCGGACCTTGAATCGGTGCCAACCGATCGCACCATGTTGCTGATTTTCTCTGCTGTCTTGTTAGTATTTTACTTCAACTGTCCAACACGTCAACATACCAATATCAATAACATTTCCTCCTCGGCTCGTATCCAAATGGAGGGGCGCATCACATGTTGGGCAATACTGTGATTCAAACTCTCGAATGAATTCGTAGAAACAGGCCTCGTGGGAGACGTGTGAGCACGAGAATTGCAGGATGCGCTCACCTCGCAGAGTGTGCTCAAGCGGCTCCTCACATACTGCACATTCGCTTCCTACAAATGTGCGCTCCCTCCTTGAGCGGCTTCGATCGGTGTTGGTAGCCATCACGTTATTATCAATGCTGCCAACTCGACGGGAAGCGTTACTAACGCCTGACCTCACTGAGCCGGCTGAGGAGATGGAGTCTTGCCCGCGTAAGGATGTAGCTTTAATGGAATGCCCTTCTGTAAAAGGTTTCGAGTCTGTGCCAGTTCGGGGTCTTCGGCTGCTCGATTTGGATGCACGTGAACCAACCAAGCCAAGTTCTCTAAGGTTTGTGGCTATTGCCCTATCCTCGTCCCGACCTTGGCCTGATTCAGTATTGTGATCCTGGTTTTTGCGTAATCGGCGAAACATTTAATTAAGACACCTTTTCTCTAGGGTGTCCTTTGATGATTGTGGTGCAAGGTGAGCACTGGTGGATGAATAGTTCTAAGTGACTCAACCAGGAATTGCTGGCTAAAGGTGGCTGAATTTAAAGAGTACTGGACGGGGAATCCATGCGAAGTACGAACGAGAGATTTTAGAGCGGCAAATCGAGATATAGAGACTCAGTGATCGTACAATTGGAATCGGATAGATCAAGCGCGGTTGACAAGCCAGTGAATGTGAGAGCTGACTGAAGACCAATCAAAAGGAGGAGAAAACAATGATTGGCGAAAAGGGCGAAGAGACAATTATGCGAGATGATTCGTCTGAGGGGATGGGCGTTCCGTTTTGTGTGACCGCTAGCGAGGGATTGCGAGTTGCGACAGGTCGAGTTGAATTGTTTCTACTTTTTGCTTTTTTAGCAATGCGCGATGTGATGCTAACCCTGGGTCATCACTCACATTTGGAAGGTTGACCAAGAATCGATTCTCCACTAATAGACAGAAAAAGATGTCACAATCGTCTCACTATGGCCAATTTTCGAACAGTGTAGTTGCTTTTCTTTCTTTCTTTCTTTCTTTCTTTCTTTCTTTTTATAGGTGATTGTAAGTTGAAGAGTTTCGGTCAGGGAAAAAAGCCAATTCGGTGATGTCCGTTATAGTCGTTGAGGTGATAAGACTTGTCGATTTTGCGCTCGTTCGCTGATAGGCAGGTTCCTTTCTTTTTATTAGGTAGGTAGGTAGGCAGATAGATAGAATAGATGATCCCACTGTCTTTCTGTCTGCTCTGCTCAACTCTGCTGCTTTTGAGGAATACTCCTGGTGAGATGGGGATAGGAAGTATGAAAAGGGAGGAAGAGAAGGGAAAGAGAGTTGAAGCGAGAAAAGAAACGAAATTAGAAAAGCATCAAGAGCAAGAGCCAAAGTGGAAGGAAGTATAGGTGGGCGTGGTGGGCTATATGAGAGAGAAATAAATGGATGGGAAATGGGTGGTAGGTAGGTAGTTGTTGGATCCCATGGTACATAGATTTGCACTGTACGACCAGGCCATTAACCTTGAGTGGCACCCTAATCCAGTCCAACCTATCCAGGGCTCTGGTGCTTGGTACTAAGTTGTTTGGTGCAAGGTACTGGTAGGTAATAAGAGACGGAGGACCTCCCTTTCAGAGCTTGGGCTGGTTAGTATTCTCTACCTACTCGCCTTAGCCATTCAGTGCTACTGGATGGCGAACAACGCTAGGCATCGACCGTCAACTTCCCTTCTGTACCCCTTCTTCCGGGGACTAGGGTCTCGCGGTGGCCGGAGAGGACAGTGGAGCTTCCATTAAGCGTGCAGGGGTTATCCCCTGTCTAACCTCACAAAAAAGGCCCGGGCTTTTAAACATGGATCACCCTAGAAATCATACCAGGGCTGCGCTCAGAGCCACCACCACATCCATCCATTCATCCATCAAGCCCAAGCTGGAGGCTTGCAAGTTGCAACGATTCCCCGGTGGCCTTGCTCTTAGGTGCCTACCCGGCATTTCTTCTCTCTAACACTCTTCTACCCCCGGCTTTTCTAGCTTTCAGGTTCCGGGTTGGGTGATTTTCGGCTCCCCAACTGTCTTCAGAAAGGATGGATGGACGGGAGCCTGCCGATGAGGCGGCGGACCAACCGCAGCTGGCACACTATCAGTCAAGTACAGTAAAGCAGAGCGAATGGTCGGGGAACTTTGAGCGTTCCTGGGAGGTGAACAATCTTCACTACAGGACAACTCCACTTATCAGTTCTCTTGACTCGAGCCGTCAGCGTATTTCAGGTGGTATTCCAAAAAAGCGATTGCCATCTCTGGAAATACAGTTAGGCCCCATGGAAAGGATCAGTCGGGGCTTGAGCTCTTGTCCAAGGCTCTGGTCCCTCAAACTAGCGAGCGACTTGCCCTTTCAGGGAAGCCTCTTTTCGATGGGAGATCACTGATGTGCCTATCCGTCTTACTCTCTAGCCAGGTGCCACTACGCAGTCAGTGCACCGTCTATCTACCTGATGGTGTTTGACGGAGCCCCCTTGGGTAGGAGCAACGAGTGTCTGGGGATGGTACTTCAAGGCGCCGCCTCGATCTAAAGAGACTTTCCATCAGAACTTCCAGGGGGTAACTCAGGGGTCTTGAAAGTCAACTCAACTCGGCCGGGTACCTGATTCACGGGCGTGGCTTGTGTTGCCTGGTTGACGATCATCACCGGTAAACGGCTTGTAGTTTAACATCTAGTCTAACATCATGATGGTGCAAGTCAGGAGGACGCGCGCACGAGCAGTATGCCTGCCTGCCAGGCACTTAGTTGTATGCTGTCTCACTTGTTTCCCCACATACGAATATCTTCATCGTTGCCAACGTACCACGAGACAATCCATATGCGCGCTGTTGCCGTCGAAAAAACCAGCATCGACTGGGCTACAGACAAATATCTCCGCTTCACCAACGGCCGTGCGAGCCAGTTTGCAGGTGATGCGGCCTAACAGCGACGATGATCAGCGTTCACTGGCAAGTCCGTGTCTATCCACAAAACATCACGGAACCGATCCAAGAAATGGCAAATATGTAAAGTAGTATCTATAGATAAATTCGGAGCTATCTACATGCGAGATCCCTCTTGATTGTAGTAACTCGGAATTCTACTGTGTATCTACGTGGTATTCCAATTTCAATACCGAAAGCTCAGCTCTCCGCTTTCACGTCCTGACTCACGTTAGAACTTGATAACTGAGTTTCTGGAAGGCGGTGCAGCCTGAAACATACATTTGGCTAGCAACTCTTGATCACAATGACGAGGCATATGTCTGTACTAAGAATAGGTAGGTATGTGATGGTTTTTAACTTTGGGAAACAAGGCTGGCCAGCCCACAACTGAAATATTGAAGTTTGGCTACACATCCAACATGAGAAGACATACAGACCTGCATGCAGTAGGAAACAAATTTGACATGGTCCACACTGTACATTCAGTCCATCAAGGGTTCTCAGAAATCACCATAAACCCCTCAGGTTCGTTACACCCCTGCAAGAATTGGCCAACGCCGCTCTTCAACTAATTAGGATTGCAGCCGCAAGCGATGATGGTAACAATGTATCTGAGACAGGGCAGGCGGAAGTTGATGTGACGAAATCTGAGCTGGTGCATGGCAGCCTACTAGCCATCCAGCTGAGACACATTTGCGAGATGGGGAAAAGTGGGCAAACATGACAGAACAAAACGAAGGAAGCCCGTCTTATTCTGTGGACGTTTCAGGGGGTGACCTATTTCTTGGTAACGTTCAAGTTCGTTTCTATTCTGAAACGCACACATTCCGAGACGCACAAGAAACGATCCTCAGTTGGCGGATGACGGACTGTCATCATGCCTGACTGGCTGTTGGTGGCTACAACGGCTGGGCTTCTAGCCAAGGTCTAGAGATGCAATCCCCGCTGAGGCTGTTACAGTACAAGACAAGACCGCCACAAACGTCACAGAGAAGCTCACTCGATCTGATCTAAGAGGAGCCTGTCTTGTACGTACCTTTGACGTTAAGAGCATCGTCCTAGAGACATCGTCCTTCTATTAACTAAACTCGATAGTGTGTCCCGATAAACCCCTGACTTTTTTCTCGTCGGGGTGTCCTTGTTGAGGGTCTGAGTTTGAGCGAATGATTGGATGGGGAGCGTCCGGCATCCATCCGCGACGGATAAGTGCCTGCAGTATTTGTCTTGGATCCTGAGTGGGAGGAAGCCCAACCCTGGTATTGAAGGAACACTCAATGTCCTTGTGTGTTGTCTTTTTGAACAGCTTTTCTTAGTGCGAAATGCCTTGCAGATAACACATGGCAAGATGCCACGAGTCAAAGAGCCTCATTAATAATTGTAGTTATTTGTCTGAGCACGTTTTCGACAACAACAAACAATACTACGTAGTTGCCTGCATGAAACAACAATTGAAAGAGCCCAATCAAGGGTGGTGACGCAGTCTCCTATTCCCTGTTCTACGGACACTCGAAGCACATCAGAACCAACCCCTAACCTCGATCCGCGAAGGGACATGGCGCCATCATTGACCATCCTCTCCGCTTCCCACGTTGAGTTGACATCTAGATAGGGGAAAGCTTCACTTCGTTGCGAGTAAATCTGGTCAATGCTTGATGATATGATGCAACACAGGGGGATCGTTATCTCAACTGCTAAGGACTCACTCTGATCCATTTCGTTTGACAGAATACGAACATTCAAATCATTTCCCCAATTGCCAAGCTTGTAATACCCGGCACAGGTTGATCTCGCCTGTTGTCTAGGCAGATGATCACCAACAGGGGGTTAACCGGAGATAACATGCCAAACTTGCCATGTGTTTGTGTTTGCGTCAACCACACCGAGATAGTAGATATCCTATTAACTGTATCACAACGATACGATGCATGCATTGCAGTAGCGGTCAGTTGGAGAGGTCTGGAGATGGGATGACAGCGTCATAGCACTTTGGCTTGCATATGTGTGTATAGGTTAGCGTGCTTCCAAGGTGCTTCCAACGAATGTTCTGTTCTATCCACTAAGTGAGGGCGACACCGTCGGTGCGACAGCCAACAACTAGAATATGCAGACACGAATTCGCTGTCACAAGAACGAATGAGGGGGGAGTGGAGGGGACGGGGCTGGACCCTTGGGTAACGGTATCCCTTGCAGTTAAAATTGACTCAGAGTGACGCTTTTGCTGTTAATTACGATGCAACTGATTGACTGCAAGATTATCAGTAGAGCCTGGGCTCAACCCCATCAGCCGGTTATCTCCCTTTGCTCACGCGCACAAAAGCAAGGCCTGGTCTTGGCTGTCTTATCCTGCATCATACTGCAGCTGCAGCATGAAGGACAGTATTCGTACAGAAGAAGCTATCGAGGGCCCGTTCTTTGAGGTTCCACCAAGACAAGCTGGGAAGACCATGCTAGCCCAACATCTGGCATAAAATGATGATAATTAGCTCAGTTTAATATTGAGGAGGGTTTCCAGGCAGTGGAAGGTCAATGCTTTTGCTGCAAGATCATATCAACATAGCGATAAATCCAACAACGAATCGATCTCTGAACTGACCTACCTATCTTACAGCAAAACCCCTTGCAGACAGCGATCTTTCCAGAACTTACAATTTGGGCAACCTTTTCGTCTGGTTCCAACTAAAACGCCACGGATCGTTCTCCAACGACTCGTGATCCCTCTGATAGCTTCTTGGCGTTCGAAAATGGGAAATGGCACGGACCCTTTCTACTTGTGCCCGTAGCTTAGCGGCGGCCATGGTCACGGCCACGACATGCCGGTCTCTCTATGTGGCTTGAGTAATGTAGCCCGTAGAGCAAATCGTCAATCAAGCTCGGAGGGCCCTCGACTCTTCGGCTGTTCCTTGAGCCTTGATCCCGCCCTCCCGCACTGTAGCTTCGATTCGCGGATAGCCTTTGCTTTTGCTGTTGTGCAGTGCATATGGTCATGGTCGTGACCAGGTCCAGAAGGTCACAGTTGGTGATAGTGATGACTTCTCTGCAGATGTTGCTTGCTGATTGCCTACCTATCTATCTTGCGTTGCATTTGCTTCCTGTTAGCCATGATAACTAACTTGCACGTTTTTCCATGTTTGACCAACATTTTAGCTACCTATTTTAGTCAACTAGCAAAACCTCTTCCATGTGTTGGCTGTTCTACTGACAGTTACTGTCACGTTTCTCCCACGTGGCTAACTGCCTGCGGTGCTCTCCAGGGCTTTTGTTCAGGGTTTATTCCTTAAACAGACTAATATAATTGAATTGGGCTTCTGATTGGACCGGAGACCTAACCACCATGGGCCAAAAGGTGCGAACTGCAGCACTTGAGCTGAGAGACACGAGTCAGGGCAGAAATAACTTGCGTCGATCTCCCGTACTCAGACATTTTCTGGCTGACGACTCACTAGAAAGACACGCCAGGCTAGAGGGACCGATAAACCAATCTCGATTGTTTACGGTACCCGTAACTACCGTATGTCATCCTTGGGTAGCTGCGAATCACTCCTCCTAGTACCTAAAATCATGCACGGCCACAGGGACAATCCATGTTGCAGAAGCCTCAAACCTCACTGCGATAGAAAAACTTTAGATCAGCCACAGCATTGAGAAAATGCAGAAACTATACATACATATGTACTTAGCTAGGTATGTTTCAAGATCCGTCCTGTTTTCACTCGCCTCTTATAGGCGAAGCGTCATGTCCTACATGGTATCGCACTCATCAATGTTGCTTCGTCCAGAATGAGAGTTAGTGTGAGAAGAGCAATTGGTTATATTTGCTATATTATATGCTCTGAGTGCAGGGAGCTTGAAACTATTGATTTGACCCATCAGATGTTTCTTCCGCGGTACCGTACCGTACATACCGCTAACGTCTCTTCTGAAGCGAGAAGCGAGTGACTAGGTACGGACCTGCAGCTCAAGCTGACCGGTGAGGAGGAATATGTTTATGGTGCCATAGTCTATCGTGCAGACTCAAAGCAGTCAAATCATATACCCTTCTAGGTATGTAGCATCCAATGCATTCCTTTTTAACCCTCACCACACATCGTCATTGTCGAAACTCAAGGCTGGCATTTACCACATGTTTCTTACCTTTGACGTTTCATCCCTTCTTCCCCGGCAGGGACGCTAGGTATTGAAAGCAAATCTCCCAATTCTGAAGAGTAGACAGGGACCAGGGCCTTTAAACAAAGTGTCTCAAGCGTTTCGGTTGGACGTGGCGTTTCCACTGAAGATATCCACTCCACACTCTCTCGGTTTCTCTCTCTGATGCGGGGAGTCTGTTAACTCATTTGCAGCAGGCAGTGTAGCTAAGGCGGTTAATCGATCGAATCTTTTGCTTCCTGTCATGTCTGAGATGCAGCCCACTGGCGCGCCAGGTACTAGAATCGGATGACAGGAGATGGATGCTGCCGTGCCTGGTTCGTCAACAAAACAAACAAAAAAAAAAAGCTCCGCCTCATTCTATTCAACTCTGTAGTGATAATATTATTAAGTTTCTGGCTTCAAATGCAGTCAGCGTGCGTGCGTGCGTAGCTTGGGCTGAATTAGTATTGAAACCCTTGTTACAGCAACTTCTTTGTTATATACCTACGGAGTACAGTGACAGTAGGTACTAAGTTAGCAGGTGGATATCCATTGTGACATTGCCGATGGTAATGTAGTATCTCATGTGTGTCTCCATCCATGATCTCGCTTGATGATCCAAATACTCGTCGTTCCTTGACACAAATCGGGCAGCAGTAACAACAGCGGGTAATAACATACCCAGATGTTTGATGTTTCCACCAGGCGTCGATTGAAAAGCTCGGCTTTCTAGCTGTTTAGGCGCTACGCAGCAGTTCACGTAGCATAAATCTCTACTATATCGGTCAAGCCAAGCTCACCGAGCGAGAGTGCCCGCACGCTAGCGTTTAATGAATGACATGGTTTCAATGCGGCCCTAGCTTCAGCCTGCAGAATCTGTCTCGCATTCTGGTCAAGGTCCAGGGTATTCTACTCTTCGAGGCAGACGAATTACTCGATCCATTGGATTGGGTTGGATTTTGTGACAAAAACTGTTAGCGATAGTTCGGATAGTACAAACGCCGAGCAGACTGCTTTTCAGATGCAGGTATGGTTGCAACGTCGAGGGTGTCTATGGATCATCGGCACTTGAGAATCACTGCCATCCACTATTCAGCCTGCATGAAACTTCAACAACCTCAACGTTTGTGTAGTGATACTACGAGAAGAGTACACAGTCAACAGACTTCTATTACTCAATGGGTGATTGCGGAATTACTGTAGCTCTCACAACCTATAGCTATGGTATCAAACTGACATTAACAAATGGCTGGTACTTGATCATTTCCCTATTTGACAAAGAAACCAGATCGTTGCTTAGTGGCACCCCGGTTTCCCTTCAAGAGCAGATCCTTTGAGCTCTTTGCGTGCTTCTTGAGCTTAGGTGCCATCCTCTCATCCACCTTCTTCTCAACGCGGTAGACGGTTGAGCCTACTCGCTCATCCTTAGGTCCTCTATCTTGACGAGCGAGGTTTCTCTCGATAGTAGCCACACGTCGTTTCCTTGGGCGTCCCTCTAGGTGCTCCTCAATTCCTTCCCTTTCGTCCTCGCTTGAGTCCGTTAAAAACTCAGCAGGCAATAAGTTGGTCGCTTTCTCCGTCTTGCTGCGTTGAATGAGAGACTCAGCGGGTTCTTCTTTTTCAGCCTCAGCCTCTTCCTTAGCCTTTTCCGCCTCTTCTAGCTTCTTGCGCTCTTCGGCTTGTTGCTTGAAGAAGCCATCCCTTTCCCGTCGCTTGCGTTTCTGTGCAGCGGCTTGCCTATTTAGGTATCAGTAACGTTATTTGATGAAACCAAAATCCGGCATATAAGACTCACTCTTGAGCTGCTTTCTGAGCTGCTTGGTTGGATTTCTTGATATCAGACGCCACCTTGGAAGTTGAGACTGCTTCTGGCGCCTCATCATCGCTATCCTCTTCCTCTTCCTCCTCCACTACTGGCGCAGCGGGTTTTGAGGCACCCGCAGGAGTAGGCACTGGGAAATCATCGTCGTCATCTCCAAAGACCACCTTAGTGCCCTTTGGCTCTGCTGAAGTTGGGTTCACGCCATCGCTGGAGTCACCATCCTTGGCTCTCACAGGTAGCTTACGCTTTTCTTCCGATGTCTCTGTCTCCACAAGAGTCTGTTTTGTGGCGGCCTGGTTGTAGTTTCTCTTGCGTGTTTGGGGTGCCATAGTTGAGTGGGTGTTGATAGCTGACAAGCAGCTTGAGTAAGTCTGGAAGAATAGGCAAATAAAACAGATTCCAGATGCTGGTGATTATGGGCCGCAGTATACCTAAATAGAAGTGAAAAAATATGCTGAAGGATACTGAGACTCTAATCTCAGATGATAGAGTATGAAATTGGTCTCTTGAGCTGTATTTAGCTGTTAATAGTTGTTGATGAAGCTCTTCAACATGTATGAAAAAATTCGGACTGAGAATGGGGTTTTCGACGTCCCATGCTTGCGCCAAGTTATGATTGGTGGTATGCCTTAGGCCTGGCCCCACCCGTTCGTTCTGTGGCTGGACGTCACCTTGACTTTCATAACTTGACTTTGTGAGACTTCAGACAGCATTTACGAATAAAATCGCTTCGAAATTCGAATTATCCGACAACATCGAATTATTCAACATGAAGTCCGTATATAAGCATGTAGACTCCGGCCATATTCAACAATTGATGCGTGCCGGCTCTAGACCATCATCACCACTCATATGCACCCGCGATACTATGAGCACCATATCGAATGCCAGTTCCAATTGGCAACAATGTCGCTCATATGTTGCTCCTCGAGGTGCGAAAAAGCCTCTGCGTCCACCTCCAAGAGCACCCAAACTTGTTCAAGCCCATCCCAGGGCACAGGCTGATGCTCGGGCTGACTTCGATATCAACCAAATCTCACCTAGAGATTTCGAACAGGCTATGCGAGCATCAGGAAGTGTAATTTGTACTCTCAAGCCTGAAGAATACCACGAGTATGCATCCAAGTTTTCAAACGCCATTAGCAAAGGAGCACACCCTCAGCGTGTCAACCTGAAAGGTAAGTTCCTGGTGATACAGTCTATACAGGCCGACTGACAAACTTCAAATAGAGAACAACATTCCAGTCAATATAGTACACGAGATGGCATGCTTACTATGGTTAATTGGGAGAACAAGAAACTTCTCAATGGCAATGTGGTCCTCAGCATCGGAGTCGAATTATCATCCTGCCACAATCTCCCTCGCAAAGCAGCTTATCCTTGGTGGATCATGGGGGAAAACAGCAGCGTTCAAAGGCATCGAGGAGCGCTTCATGAAGCTTTTAGCTGAAGGGAAAGACTGCAACGCCCTCACAACCTACGGCGAATATTTGTTTGCGAATGGCGAATATAACGCGGCCGTGAAGATACTGAATCAAGCCATGAGAGCCGACGATGGCGTATCTGAATGGAGGCAGCTGTGCTTTATATGCCTCGCAAAGTCTTATGCTAAGCTTGGAAAAATCGATGAGGCGAAAAAAGCACTTGAGGGACTGAATGACCCAGAGGCAGATACTGAGCTTGAGGAGCTGCTTAATTCAAGTGAAGCCGAGGCGGCACGACAGGATCTGTACACAATTGCGATCAGAGGTAAGCATGACGTGTATCGGCAACTAGCTGAGCTCGAGTTTGAAAGAGAAGCCAAAGAGATCGATGCGGGGTTGAAGAAGAATTATAATCTCTGGGGAATGGAGTGGTCAAGGCTAGCAGATCCAAGTGCGAAGTTCTAATATAATAAGCTCTTTTGAAGTCAATGCATAGATAGAGCAATAGGCTGTTCAATAATGAACCTTAAATTGCCAGAGTCCAAGATTCCCTTGAAATCGACACTTACGTCTTTTGCTTCTTTGGAGTCTTCTCAGTACTATCCCGTCTCCTACTTCTCTTGCCCTTCGCTGCACCATTGTCGTTCTTAACAGAGGCTATTACCCCCCCTTCTTCTTTCGCCTCATTATTCTCACGATCCATTCCCTCATCTGCATGATCGGCATTTTCTCCGTTGTCGCTCTCAATATCACCTTGGATCTCTCCACGATCAGTTGGGAACAGCTTGCGCCATGTCCCATCGAGCGCTTGACCATCGTTTCCATGAAGCCCAACCTGATATGCACTCTTCATCGCAGCAATGCACACATCGCGTCTTTTTGCAAAGTCAAACATTGGCTTTGGATATGTGCCATCTTCAACATTGTTCAATCCGTCTCCCTTGACACGAACGCCTGCCTTCTTTTGGTCCTGCAGAGGGGCTTTCCATGGCTCATAGATGTACTTGGAGTCCATGTTCTTTAACTCGGGCACATATCGGCGAATAAAGTTCCCTTCTTTGTCCCATTTCTGACCGAAGGAAATTGGGCTGTAGCATCGGAAATACTGAGAGAAGAAAGCCGTGCAGGATAACCACTGCCAGTTGCCGGCGTTACAAGCTGGCTCATGGTCAATGAGCCATTCCTCGAAAACTTCACAACCTCGTTCCCAGTCGATATAGCAACCACCTCTTGTAAGAAAACAGGCCACCGCATGACGTCCAAGGTGATGAATCCAGCCCTCTTCTTTCAGCTGTCTCATCAGGGCATCAATCCAGGGGAACCCAGTCATGCCAGCTCTCCATCTTTTGAACCAGATCTCAGCTTCTTCAGAGTCTATGTGATACTCACCCGTAATCAGCCCTGTGTCTGGATCTCTCTTTGATGGTAAGTGCCAGGGGATGAATCGGCAATAGGGATTGTTTGCCGTTTGAGAGAATACATAGCCCAAAGCAGCCTGGGCAGCGAAATACATGTCTCTGAAGAGCAGTTGACCTATGAGGCTTTCAGGAGGCGTTGAAGCTCCTTTCCCGTATGAATCCACAGCCTCTCTAACCCGCCAGTAGAACTCTCGCACAGAAAGTGCACCGAAATGTAAGAACGGCGAGAGGAGAGTAGTAGCTTGGGGCTCAAACTGGGCTGGGCTGGTTTTTGGCTTCTCAAAAGTAGCTGTGTACTTCTTGTCGGCAATGAGATCATCTAGTGCTTTCAACGCCAGCGTTTCTCCTCCACGATGCATAGTTGTAGCAGGTGGAAAGCCAAGCTCTTCCATGGTTTCAATGGCGAAATCGTCTTTTGGCCCCGCAATCTTGGTGTACGCTTTGTCTCCCTCCGTTCGGAGCTCTGAGTTGAAATCTGGTTTGGTTTCTGGTTCGTCTTGCTCAAAATTAACAGGCATGTCTCCGGGAACAGGGAGATGCCTGGGAGCAGGGATGGGTTTCCGGACTTCACCAACCTTGCTTCCGGCTGTTTGAAGCTGATTGATGGACATTGTGGGCTTTCCACCATGCTTTTCGACTATTTGATCAGAATCCCATAATGTCCTGCCAGATCGAATGATAACCTCAACGCCAGCATCTTGGGCTGCTTGAGTGATGATACTGTCTCGTTCGCGACCATAACTGTCTGTATCTTTCTCAAAGACAAGGTGGGTGACTTTCCATGCCTTGAAGAGCTTTGGGAACAGAGTTTGAGGTGCTTCTCTGAGAACAAAGAGTTTTGACCTTGGATTCACTTTTGTGATAGACTTGGACAGGTCATTCTGACAATCCAGGCTGCATTTGTCAGAACGACTTTTCATCGAGTTTATCGAGTGTATGATCAGCAACTTACAGGAATTGCCACCTGTTAAGGCCTCCTCTTGCACGATAAACATAATGCGGATCCCAGGTGAAGATAGGCCAAAGTACAGCCGGATCAAGATCCAAGGCAGCCTTGAGAGCTGGTGAATCGTGAAGTCGTAGATCCGTACGGAACCAATAGATAACACGAGGCTTTCCCATATTCAAAGAGCTAGGTAAGGCTGAAGCAATACCAAGGTAAAATAATTGAGGAATTTTTACATTTTGTTTTTGAAGTATTTCCCAAGGTGCAAGCAAAGTCATGATGTCAACACTTGTTGGACCCCAGCCACCAGACTTAAGGTGTGATGTCTTAGACAGCCAATTCACTACATCCCGGATTTGGCGTGCCTTTATTGGCTTTACTTTTTATGTCATATTGTTTAGTGGGCTATCGTATTCTTTGCATGTTTTGTTTTACTAAATATATTCATCCATATACCTCAGTTGGCCTTGCCCAACAAACTATTAAGAGGTCTCTTATTAGTCTCATGGTTATGGCGAATACCTTCAACCAACTGTTTCCTGGGGGGATATATACGACTATTGTTATTTGTCCTTGATTGGGTTGACCTGAGACTTGTTTGTCTCTGGGGTTGATCAGGAGAGAGTAAGTAAAACAAACAGGAGAACAATAAACCTAATATTGTAAAACATATGGATGTGGATTTACTTGATTCATACTACAATTTTAGTTGGCTTGTAGGTTTTCCTTCTCGTGGTGCTACCGAATATGAGCAATTTTCGTTGGGCATCGATGTGATCAGGATACCAACATCTCAAGATAACCTTCACCCAAAACGCCTTCAATTTTCTACCCGAGCATCAAATTTCGATCCCATCATCAGTGTTTACGCAGCTCATGAGGCCAACTTACAATACAGTAGTCTTGTCAATAGTCTACTTTTCGTGTCTTAAGACTGTTCAGTGGAACACGCATTTAAGGATCATGCACACATAACGAATATCCATTTGCTGAAGAGCGAGTTCGTCTGCTTACAAGGGAGTCGTCTTGCCACCGATATCTAAACATGACCTCGTTCAGGTGTTTTTAGTCAGCAGTTTTTGTTCTAGTGTGTTTTGCTTGTAGCCGAGACATATCTGTTTGCTCTCGGTCCCCGAAATCTCACTGATATTGTCTCACTACTAACTCTGACTCAAGGAGACAGATACTCCCCGTCACAGAGATACGATCTGGCTCCGGTGGGTTCAATGACTATTAAAGCACTTAGACGAGTTCAATTTAGTGTGGTAGATTGATAGTGATTGGAGCTACAGACGCAAGATATGAAACCTCGGTATGTCCCTCGTGATAATGGGTGTTGCCAGAGTTAGGAGTTTTTGGGAAGACCAACCATCTATTAAACTTGACACCAGCGGAAATCTCTTTGGAAATGCTATTGGTAGAATTAGATCTGTCAATAGCAAGCTATTTGAATATCGTCCATTACATTTCAAGAAGGTTACGTCGATTTACGATCTCTCGATTCATGATCTATGGTAAACTTCCAAGGTCAATCTCCGGAGTGTGGGGTAATTATACCATCATTACTATTTATTCCGCCTATCTCAACATGAACATAGCTTATGGATCAAATGCCTGGTTCATTGGACATGGTTTGTCTTATTCCTTGGTAAGTTTAATGAAAGACAACTGCTGTGTACTATTGGCCCGCAATTCTCTAACTACATACGTTAGTTGACAATCGATCAAGGAGTGTGCATATGCCAGTCTCACACATGTGGTTGACATTTGACACAAGCTCTCTCTCATTTCCCATGCCCATAAAACATCTCACTTCCGATGCGGCTCAAGCCATCATCTTACTCTTTTTGAGGAGTACCCATTGACTATTGGAAAATGGCGCCGATGGGCGATGCAGCCACACATAAGCGAAATCATGTTCTGCATACGAATGTCATCGTTTTGAAGATGGATGCTAATTTTATAATTCAACTAACTATACAGCTTCCCCGCATCTTCAAGGTGGAGAACAAAGTAAACAAAAGTCGTAGAAAACAAACAAATAAGTACAAGTAAATAAACAAATAACATTAGCTGCTAACGCTATTTGTGGTATATGCTAACAGTTAAACTACTGGTCTGGGCCTCCGCTTAACCGCTGACTCGAACGGCGGGAGTTTGACGCCAACATAATTTCCACTCAGAGTTAAGCTATACTAAACTAAACTCTTCACTTCAGGCGCTTCAGAAGTTGAGCCTCAACGCCATGGAGAGTCCTTCATAGGTTCGGAAGTTTTGCACTTGACACGAAGTTCAATGTTATACAGCAGATGCTGTGGTTGAATTACGAGCGTTACGCTTGATACCAAGCTCCTTCATTGGGTGAGATTAGCTTGCCATATGCCAGCCATGTCAATGGCAGGCAACGACGAATCCAATAGACCAAGACAATCCCCCCTGGCAGAGAACCGTTCTAGACACCTGTGAAGTTTCTATCCAGAGAGCTCTACTAGTGTTGAGATGGTCTGATATCGCTGAATGAACCGATTTGGTAAGATAACTAGCAAAGACGAGAACCAACCGTGCGTTCAAGACGGCCAAGCGGCATGAAGCCCAACTGAGCTATACTCAGCTAACAATGACGTTAGCAGCATTAAGACGGGCGTCGTTGGACGCAAAATTGACGGATAGGTGTACGGATGATCCAAGTGAGGAAAAGCATATGGCAAATAATCGACAGTAAATGCGTTCGCCACGGCCCGAAGTACGAGTACGTCGCGATAATGACAGGCATGCCTTGTCAAGCAACAGACGCCATCGTCGTGAGCTTAGGGATTAATTGAGACCTACGGATTTCGAATTCCACAGCTTATGTGCGTACAGTAGCTGTAGACACACGCATCTGCATGTGCGATAGCCAAAAGGTCCGAGACAGTTCAGTTCAGTTCAGAGACTTTAGACAACCCTCAAGCCAGCCCAGCTCTTGTAGTTCCTAGAATAGACACCCGATAGGCCGAGCAAGCCACCTCAGAGTTTATAGTACAACCCACAGGTCGAGAGCTCTCAGCTCGGGTCGCATTGAATGATAGTCTGCGGGCGCAGTAGTCTGTATCCGTTGAGGGTCTACTGTACTGCTAGATGACAGAAACCGTATCAAGTTGGACATTTGAGTGACCATTGACAACTAGATTAATTAGAATTAGAGGAGGCATCAAAAGAACATGATATAGTGCTGGTGGTTGTTCGTTGCGAGCCTCGATAATGAATGTATTAGATTGGCTAACGAAACGATACTTTGCGGATACACGCAGTCGGGTCCAACATAATGGTATGAAATGTGAGTGTACAAAGCATCTGTTCGTAAGACGTGTTGGCTTCATAGTCCTAGCCTATTATTAGCAGTGGTTATCTTCTGAATCCTCATGCAATGCGGGGCAAGTAAGCGAGTGATCAACGGCGAGCCAGGCCTGTTCACGGGCCTGCACTGCATCATCCAATCTAGTCCAGTCCAGTCCATAATGAAGGCCTATCTAACAAAGGATCTCCATGTAATGCATCTGACGACTTCAACTCGTGTAGAAACCTTAACCATAAGTCACAAACTATTGGACATTATCGAAAGATTCCTCATGAGAAACTCTAATGAAGGAGTACCCCAATAAGAAAAAGAAAGAAACAATTGATCCGCGATTGCCAGTCATCTCCGGACTGTACAGTAGTAGACCCTGTAGAGATCTCCCCGGAAATACCGCGACAAGGATCGCCCTGTTCCGAGATTCTCGTCAGACATACCTACATACACAAGAGCATATATTGCACTGTACTACACTTACTCTTGTTTCGAGCGCACGTTTCTTGTGGGTAAACTGGTTTATTCGAGGAACATGTGAACAGACGTCATGCTCATAGCAAGTTAAAACAGTCAAAACGGTCATAGCGAAAAAGGGTTCGGTAAATCCGGGCTACTAGAAGATGTTGAGGTTAGTTTACAAATGTTTAATGAGTGAGGGTCCGCTAAATACAGAACAAGGCTGAGAGACACAGGCAGACAGGTAAAGTCAAGTCAAGTCTCTGGACGCGTAGCACAGCTGCCCGGAGATTTCAGGGCGGAGATGGGACATCGCAATACTGAAAGTCTCAGAGACGGGCGGTTCTTTTGAAGTTGGGACTTTTTGAAATTGGAGTTGTCATTTTGAGAAATAGATTGATAAACTATCTCCTGATTGATTTATATGTTTCCAACGGCTTCATGTCGTAATCGAGTAGGTGAGGTAGTATCTATGAACATGGTATTAATATTCAAGGCTGGGAAAAGTAACATGCCCGAAGCGAGCGGAACTTAAGACAAGGGCAGAGTTAATAGAGTTGGCATTTCATCAAAACAGTTTAGTTTGGAGGTTTAACAGCATGCTGTGAGGGGCGTCTCTGCGAAACAACAAAGAATAGAGACTTCAAAGACTTCAAAGAAAGTCAAGTTTTGATTGAATAAAGAACGATGATCTCAGATGGCATTTTCAGGGTCTGCTTCTATCAGAAACAAAGAGGGATAATGAGTCAGTGGTCAGTGTGTCTCAAGAGTTGGTTGCGAGATAGCAACCAGCAATAGACAGATAGACGCGCATAATGATCAGGGCAGTATCTGGTGGTTTGAAGCGACAGAACAGGCCCGTGCTGTTTCTTCATCCCTCTGTGCTTTTTCGTCTCATTTCTTTCTTTGTTTTTTTCTGTCGGGCATTGCCCTTCAATTCAAAGCGTCATTTTCTTCCGCTGACAGGATTACGGTGCATGAGCCAGCCACTTTGCCAAGCGTCACGGTTCACCGGTCTGTTAGTCGCTTAATATCATATCTCAGTCGGGTACCAGCAGCGAACTCCTGCAGCTGCAACTTGGACATGCATAGTATGAATTTTCGGTGTAGAAATGGACACTACCCATCAGACTTGCTGTCTGCCACGTTTTTCCCTTTAACTCTCGGGGATCAGAGAGCTTCTTCCAAATGGTTGACTACAAGAATATGTATGGGGAACTAGTACATAAGGAGAACAAGATGAAACAGTGCCGGGATCTAGGATGGACGTGCTTTGGTGGCATGGATCCGTTGTCGGTATTTGCTGTGAGTCCCTAAATATTATTCAGCTGCTTGCTGACCTCCTTCATTTTTGGCTCAGACAGCCAATCTTATCTAACAATTCAGTGCAGCAGCATATTGCAGCCATGGTGTGACAAGGGAATCCCTCGTTCGTGTATATGCAATTTGCGCTCCGCTCGGCATGCCATTCAAGTTGGGTGGATCACTCGATTATGAAGTGATCACGACGATGAGAATTCCCAGTTTACGCTTAGATTACCATCAATTAATAATATGTTCCCAAAGTGAACAGTCTCCGTTGCTATTTTTTCTTACCATACCTTACCAGTTCGATTCGCGATGCGATGCAACGTCATGTCAACAAATAACAAACCTGGTCTCATACTGTAACTCAGAAAATTTAATTGTTGGCATTAGATCGATGAATCTAACGTCAACCAGGCTAGAGTCAGGTACCCGGGGACCCACGTCCAATGACGGCGTCAGTCGTTTGATGAAAAGAGGGCTTCTCGGCTTTTTTTACTGCAACATGGTTGCGTGGTTTCGTGGAGGCAGCGGGGAAGACAGAGGCTTCGTTCTACTCACTAAACTCCTATCATACTAGCCACGAGGGATAGGGCTTGAGGGCTTGAGTTTTTTTCTCCCTCGAGATAAGCTAAGCGATCAATTCCTGTTTTGGAGTTTGAGTTTTGGAAGCCGTTAGATGTTATTGACCGTTGGAGCTGAGAAGAGGCAAGGAAATATTGGAGCCAATCAACATATTGCAATAACCTCTCCTTGCGATGTGTACTATCAATAAGACGCGGAGACGCGGTATCATGGGCGATTCTACAATTAATGAAGAAATAAATGTGAAAACCGACTTCACTTCGTCCAGACATTCAACTTATCGCTAACACAAACCGTTGTTGTTTACCCACTCACACATAGGACAAGATACTCCACCACATAATCTATCAATAGGCAGACCTAGGGCTATGGGTTTTGATTTGCACTTAGAATAAAGGAAGAAGTGGAAGGAAGAAAAGGTAAGGTCAGCAATCAACAGCCGGGCTCCATGACTTGCATAGAGAGATCAGCCTCTTTCACAAGCTCGCATCTCACCTCACACACCCTTAGAAAATGGTTGAGGGGAAGGGATCCTTGCCCAAGACGTTCCCCCTCCCTCAGGTAGACCTGACCAACAACCAAATAGGACAGCCAGGACACAGTAAAAGGCAGGGCAGGAAACGAAGTTAGGTGCTTTTCCACGGGTGTACCGTGTCTGAGAGTCGCAGCTTGTAAGAGAGTCGACAAGGGCTAGGGGGTTCGTGACACCCCTGTCTAGGGCCAACTTTTGCTAAAGACACGCAACACAGCCCGTAACTCGTAGCCGTAGCCCACTCGCTCGCCCGGAGGAACAGCGCACGTCACGTCAGGATCATTCTGGGCGGTCTTGCTTTTTCCATCGTGTGAGGTGAGTGAGCCTGTGCTGGCTTAGACTCACTGACCCAGATAGACTCCATCCATCCACACCCAAAGTAAAAAGTCCAAGTCGGCATGCATCCACAAGTTCGGTTTACTTTTACTTTTGTCCTTGGCCTCTGCTCGTTTCTGTTCTTGTTTTCTTTCCCACCTTCAGGTCTTCATCCGCTCGTTTCAATATCAATTCATCCTTGATCTTATACCGAGGCCTCGTGATTGTTGCTTCGTTACTTTGGCTAATTATTGCAAAACATAAACAATTGCGATATATTCCACCCAGAGTACTACACTCATTTGGACCCGATTTTATACAGCTTACATTCGTTCATCAACCTATTGTGTTGGCTTGGTGTGGTGGTTTGGATCGACTTATAACTACCACGCAGCCAGCCACTCCACGACCTGAACATCAACGACAAGATATCTGACAATAATCGAATATCGACAAATTTATCTGGATAGTTGAGTTCTTCGTTGACACATTGGTTTCGACCAACAGCATACCGCTGCCTGTCTCAACATCTATCGTCGACTTTCACCCTTGATTCAAGTCGACAAAGCATAGTCTAGGCCAGATTATGCCGTATCATTCAACGTTACAAACATTGCGAGAAACAAATTCACTTTGGCACCACCCCACGGAATCAACGAACGCTTAGTTCGAGGCTAGCCTCCTACCGGTCATCATACTGGGGCTTTGCGAGACATTCACACAACCTCGTCTTCACCAACTTAGGCACAATGCAACGTACACTACCAATTCTGCTTGGCTCTTTAGCCCTCCTGGCAACGTTGGCTGTAATGTCAGTTCTCATTGTCCTTACAGTTCACACCCCCAAAGAATCAAGTGGCCGAACATTGTCTCAAGTCTCTGTCGCCCTCGAGGTTGTAACCCTCGTTGTTCTTGGGTGGTTTCTTTCAACATATGTTTCAACTTCTTTCCGCCGGTGGTCAACACGATGTCTTGGTGTTGATTTTGGCGCCTGTGTTTTGGCGATGCTCTTTGCTACTGTCTCAACAGTGGCCACTCTCATTCAATTTAGCAAATCAAATCTCGATAACGAGGATGTGCTCCTGCATTCAAGTAAGAGCAGTCTTCTCGCCGGCCTATCGACTGCTCTTGTGTTGTGCTTCCTTCTCCAGACCGGCTTCCTGTCTGTCCACTTCCTCCTTACCCGACGGAATGACCAGAAGGCTCACTCACTGCACACACTTGAGGAGGATCGAGCCCTGCCGTCATTTCGGTCTAAGACATCTGTGAAGTCGATCCCTTATAGTCATACAACTTCGGACCATGACCCTCGAAAGATGAACTCCATGGATTCTCGAACACCCAATTCGTCTATCCGGGGACGTTCAAGGTCTGGTACTGCAACTTCTATCAAGGTTCAACTCTCAAATGCCATTCGTTCTGCCAAGGTCAAGAGCCACGTCTCATCAAGTGAGTTCCGTCGACCTATTTCGACCGACTCGACCATCTACCAGTCCAGCGAGGATGCTTTTGACACTTGGGATACATCATCTGTCGATACACACAACCGCCAGGTAGTCATGGAAGCGACGACACCTCCTCTCCAGACCCAAAGCCACTTTCTTGAGACAATCCCTGGCAGCCCTTCACCGAGCAGAACCTCAACCCCAAACAACGATATACCTCTCGAACCCCCCAGGATCCGTACACGAAGCCGAAGCTTTAGCCCAGTGACTATAAGACGCGAACATATGAGCTCTCAGCAGTCATTAAGTGATCTACCTGAGCCTTCATTGAGCGAGGCTCATATTCACCCGCTCTTCCGATCCGACTCGCCCACCCCTCCACCGATGGCCACACCTGGTACTGTGGTTTTGGCTGCACCCAATGCTGGACAGGTCATCTCACACCGCCAGAGCGTTCGCTCTCTGCGCGCTAACTCCTTGACCATTGGCCCAAGCCCTCTTAGTCATCGAGATGAGCACGAGAGTATTCGAGAGGAGCAAGAGTCAGAAACAGACTCACAAATTTCGACCGACCGACCACTCACCCCTCCCATTCCCGAATGGGTGATGGGTGCCGGTGCTCGATCAAGCTGGTCGGACTATAACAACCGCAGGTTGAAACTTGACAACGATACCGATGGGGAAAAGAATAATTAACGATCGTCACTTTGGATAAGTGACATGTAACGATAAGAGATGAGTGGGAGGATATGTGAACTCAGCGGGCGACTATGACATGGACAGACTCCATTTTCTTATATCTTTTCTTTGATATCTTTCCAGACACCACCGGATGGTACACAAAGAGTTCCGGGGATGAGCTGGGCAGGGTTATTGTAACACGTATACCAAGGGAAAACAGCGAGGCGCTTTTATGACCTGACCCTCTACGCTTGAGGCGCGAGGATGGATGACAACGAATTGTAGTGTAGCATAAAAAATTAGAAAACAAATAAGCAATATCAAAAGAAAATAGATTCAATGCTATTCGCTAGTGAGGACCCTCTGGTGAAGTTTCTTTGGGGAGACAAGCTGTTGTTTATCAAGAGCATCGTCTCCAAGCCACAATGGTGGACTTGAAAAAAAAAAAGCGAACTTCAAGTCTCGGTGTTTGGAACCCCCTTAGACATTTGCGGGAAAAGAACGAGTCTTGACGCCTCTAGTAACACTTATGCAGTACAAGCCTGTCTCGGACAAAACCTAGAAGGCTTGTATCACCACGTGGGTAGGTCATTGTGTTAGAGATCTCTCTGATTCAACGAGCTAGACACTTACTCTTCAACATGTGTCACGAGGTTCAATAGGTACTTAATCTAGCGCAGTGATAGCCATGTAGCTACGGAAACACAGAGTTTACACGTTGCAAGCTTTTTTGTATGTAAGTGTAAGTCCCTGGTGAACACTTCAATGCCAGTCTCATGATCTTGTCATATCCATACATCATACACTGAGATGAATTTTATCTCATCTTTCAAGATGACAAGGGCTACATTGGACACATGTCTTATTTAAGAAAGTCAGTCTATTTTTACACTTTGCGCTCTGCTTTTTGCGCTACGGCTTATGTATACGTAGGTAACTGAAGTTTAAGCTAGATTTTATGTATCCATGCAAACTTGAGGAACTGTCCGCGATTCTCAATCACTCAGGCAGCCCCAAGGCCGCGCACCTCACCTTCCAGTCATTTGGTAGCCTGGAGTGGCTGACAAAGAGGCACTAAGCTATTCTTGGTATAGCATCCATTGCTCACAGCGAAGAGCCCTCCAACTCACAGGCTCATGCCCCACCTCTTCCCTCAGCCAAACGTCAACCTCTCGTCCAGGCTGTAGAGTAGCTTTCCTCTCTCCAACACTAATCTCCCAGACGTCGAGGATTTTATTCCCTTCCATTCTAACTTTTCGTCTGCTTTATTCTCTTTCCTCATCACTCGATTGCTCTCGACGCACCACCACGACTCTACTTCCGAGCCCGCATCGATCGAGACGACTCTATCTAAACCCAGCCGCAGTTTGCCTCTCACCTCCCCACCTCAATAGCGGCAGACTCTTCGCCCATCATGAAGGTCACATTTAAGGTACGTCCTGAATATGTGCGCCACTGGCTCTGGGTCAATCCCACTGTGCTCATCTCGTCGTTCTTGTATTTTACTCTTCGGAAACTTATTAGATGTGCTGTAGGATCTCAAGCAGCAAAAGTTTACGCTCGATGTCGAGCCTTCTGAACTGGTATGTCTGCCCCGCGTTGATGCCTGTAGCTGTTGGCGCAAACGATTCAGCCAGCTGACACACTTGAAAGATCTCTGCTGTCAAGGAGAAGATCTCAGCCGAGAAGGGATGGGAGCCCAAGCTACAGAAGCTCATTTACTCCGGTACTTACTTCAACCTTTGCTGTTACACTATATGGCCCGCTGACGTTATGCCAAGGCAAGATTCTAAAGGATGAGGAGACCGTTGGTTCTTACAACATCGAGGAGAAGGGTTTCGTAGTCTGCATGGTCAACAAGGTATGCAATGCCGGCCTTGTGACAAAAATCTACATACTGACAACTTCTATAGCCCAAGCCTAAGCCCGAGCCCAAGGCCGAATCCAGTGCTCCTCCTGCCACGCCCGCCCAATTTGTTGCCAACACTCCCGCTGCCCCAGCTGCTCCTGCGCAGTCGTCATCCCATCAGGCTGCTGTTCCCGCGACCCCTACTCCTCAACGTTCTGCCGATGCTGGATCTGGTGCTCAGTCTGAAGAGCCATCGGGCCTTGCTATGGGATCTCAACGCACCGAGGCTATTGCAAACATGGAAGCTATGGGTTTTGAGAGAAGTCAGATCGAAGCGGCCATGCGCGCTGCATTCAACAACCCGGACCGTGCTGTGGAGTATCTCCTGACTGTTTGTCTATTCCTCTCGAACAGTTACGAACTGCGATCACTGACTTGATCATCACAGGGTATCCCCGACAACGTCCGACAAGAGCAGCAGCAGCGTGAGGCTGCTCCTGCCGCCCCTGCTTCCCAACC